>CM037855.1:11284469-11360777 GCA_021234595.1 Delia radicum | reverse complement strand
ATAACATTAGCCAATAGTTTTTCAATTTTTGCACAACCTGTCTTTGAAATACATATTTTTAAATAAACCTAGGTACACTCATTCGAAATTTTTTTCTCATTTTTAGTTTTAAAATATGGCTATTTTGATACTTATATTATCTATCCTAGTTTTTCGTATATTTTGTTTAATTTTTCGTAATTTAAACAGCGAAATCATGAATTTTTTTATGAATATAATCTACACAAAATTATCTTTCACTTGATCACTTTCACAATATCATGTTGCAGTTGTTTGTGGGCGTTGTGGTGTAATGGTTAGCGCGTTGGACTTTTACACAGTAGGTCCCGGGTTCGATCCCCGGTGCCGGCAACATCAACATTAATATGTATGAGTTTTTTTCTATCCCTTCATACGTATCGCAATGTCCACCTTCGGTGTTCCCATAGCATTAACCCCACCGAAGTAAAATAATGAATCAGGGCTATGAACCAAAAGCTTCAATAAGTTCGCCAACTCTCCATCAGGTGGCGAGCAAACAACTGCTCTAAGACTTATCATCTCGCGCAATTACAGTGTTGCCATGTCTGAAGCCCTTCATCTTTTCCCAACCTTTCATCTCTATACTATCCCTTTCCAAAGAAAGCAACACACTAAATATAGGAAGTATTTCCTGAGTGTTGCCTCTCTTACAAAAAAAAAAAAAAAAAAAAAAAAGGAAGTTGAAATTTTGCATGTTTAGTTTTATCATTATTCAATTTGTTGTTGCTAAAGAATTGAACATTTTATCGCTATTCGTATGTTTAGTTTTTATATTTTTAAATATTTCAGTACATAGGATTTGCAATTTTAATACAAAAATTTCTTCAGTGGAATGTTTAGTTTATGAGCAATGAAAAAAAATTATTTATAAGGATTAAACTTAAAAGTAAAATTTTCAATTCCTTGCAATACTAATGTCCTGATATCCTGATACAAACACCGACATTATTATACTAAAATAAAAGGTACACTGATTCGAAATTTTCTTTTTAGTTTTTTAAAAATGGCTATTTTGATATTTACATCATATATCTCAGTTTTTCATATATTTTGTTTAACTTTTCGAAATTTAACAGCGAAATCATGAATTTTTTTTTTGAATATAAATCTACACAAAATTATCTTTCAATTGATCCACTATATCACTTTCACTATATCATGTTGGTGTTTGTTTCGAAATATCTTACCGGTCTTTGCAAGGAAGTTGAAAATTTTGCATGTTTAGTAGTTTTATCATTATTAAATATTTTTTGTTTGCTAAAAAAATTTCTAATTTTATCGCCATTCGTAAGTTAAGCTTTTATATTTTTAAATATTTCAGTACATAGGATTTGCAATTTTAATACGAAAATTTTTCATTGGAATGTTTAGTTTATGAGCAATGAAAAATTTAAAAATTTTTTATAAGGATACAACTTAAAAGTAAAATCTACAGTAATTAATTAAAAAATTATTTACGATTGTCATTATCTAACATAAAATTTTCAACTTCCTTGCACTACCAATGACCTGATATCCTGATACAACCACCGTCCTGATTACACTCAAATAAAAGATAATTTTGTGTAGAGTTTTTTTTGGCCGTGCAGTAGTGTAATTCCAAAATATTGCTTGAATTTAAATCGTGCTAATTCCCCTCACTTAAATCGTCTTAAGTCTGTCCTCCCCTGCCCAGTTGTTAATTATAGAGAGGAAAAAAAAAACAATCTAATTGCGTTATGTTATCAATAACAGAAATCGCCTAAGCATAAACCAATTTACACATGATTTTTATCTTAAAATTTTCTTAACAAAATGATTGCGGTCGTTTGTTCATTCGACCAGTCGGTCGTCTAGATCATTTGTGTTTTTTTTTTTGTATATAATCTAACCTCATTTAGTGCAATTTTCGTATGCATAAAACTAGCGTCACAACGTAAATCTTTGTAGTTTGTATAATAAACACTCTGTTAAATAAAAAAATATAATATCATTGTTAATGTGGGGTAATCACTAAGTAGGGTGGAAATATATGAGCACTAAAATTTAACAGTTTTTTTAAAGTTTAAAATTATTAAGGGTATTCATAGAAGAGTGTCCACAGATCGACACATAATCGAGTTAAAATTTTATTTGGCAGAAAATTTCGAGTGCCTTTATAAAAATCTGTTAGAAGTTTGTCCTTTTTCCTTTTTCAAATTTCTTAATAAATCCTTCTTTACATTCATAAAATATCGTATTTGGCAAACTCTTTGGATGGATACGAGAAATAATATTGAACAATAATACTTTTTTTTCGATAATTATAAACATTCTTTCCGTGCGGCCTGGTAGGCTAGTTGGTAGCGTGCTGGCTTATCAGTGGGGGGTCGTGGGTTCGATTCCCAACAGATACACAGGTCTGTTTTCGCTACAACGCGCCGAAAACCATATTAGCTAGTGCTCGGTTAGGGTAATAGTAAATAATTTGCAATTATATGATTATTAATTAATAAAATAGAAATAATTATAAACATTCTAATTCACCTTTTGGGTTTATTAATTAAAATGTTATTAGTTATTTTTCTAATCAGGCTTTCAAGGTCATGAGTTTCATATGTAAAAAAAATCATTGTTTTACTTTTTCAATTCGACGTTTCGTTATCATTACTAAAACATCTTCAGGGATTTAATTTTATTGAATAGATAAACTTTTCTGTCCATTTAACATTTAAATTTCCTAAATATTAGTATTACACTGCGACCAAATAGTACGACATTAAACACAAAATTACGATTAAAAATAAATGTAAAAGCAAATAGATTATCAGATTAAACGAGTCTTAAAGTTCCATATCACAGTTCGGTTTACATGTCACACAGATAAAACCATTTAATACCAAACAAAATATTTGTACAAATTACTTGGTTAGAGGATAGTTGAGTAAAAATCTTTATTTTTTATATCAAGAAAACTAATGATTGTAAATGTTTCATAGACTAAAATGTATTTTAAAAATTTGTCCTTCGTATCCAACCATTTTTAAGAGAAACCTTGTTGGGTGATAGAAATCGTTATGGGTTTTTAGGGGCACGTGTGATATATGGAAAATTTTGTAAATGTTCCATATATCACCAATTATAGTTGACAATTTTTCAAAAAAAAAATATATTTTTGACAAGTTTCAGTGTCCTTTGGAAAAAAATTGATGGATTGGCCAATTATTACCTAAAATAACCCGAAAAAGTTCAATCGAAACCAATTTTTATATTCGAGTATTCCAAGTTATCACGTAATATTTGATATAATGCAGGTATTTTACCGCATTAATCCAAAAGCGTTTTTATACACACAGAGAAATAAAGTGTCAACTGAATTGAAAAGTGTATTTTAATAGTAAAAACTTATAAATTCTGTTAGTACAAGTCGTAGTAACCGAATTTCAGTTGGCAAATAGCTAAATTTTTCTCTGTGTGTACTCAAAATGTTTTGTAATTTTTTTTTTTTTTGCTTTTTGTTTTAGCATAATCGGCTTAAGCATCGAATTAGGTAGATTATTGTAAATTTTCGATTCGAAAAAAAGTTCGACTGTATACAAAAATTATTTTACTGCATATACCAATTTTGATAAGGCAAGGAGTTGGGCTAAGGAGCGGATTCAGAGGGAATCATCAGAACTCACAAAAATCGCACTTACTTGGGCGTTCAAAATGGCGTATATTATGAAAACAGAAAACTTCTACACAACCCTTTTGGCTTTTTTGCGAAAAAGTACCTTGGTTTCGAAAACTGAACTAAATGTACAGGATTTCAACAGGATACCTCAAAGGCAAATTGTCTTAACCTGGAAAACGAATGGTCGGATTCTTAAGAAATTTTGCAGAAATAATATAATTGGTATTAGCAGAATTCGCTGCAGGTCGAGCGATATATACTAAAGCTAATATGAGTTCTCGCTAAATTCCGAATATTCCGAAAAATTACATTTGCGATATCTTCTGAAATAAAGTCACAGAACATGTAACGTTGTAATTGTAGTTATATATTGGCACGACAGAAAATTAATCTATTAGTTATTATATACTGGTTTTCGAGATTTACGCTACATCATTTTTTTTTTTGCCCATATCGCTAAAAGTAGACTGGCACCAACGGAAACTTTGGAGAAGAACGTTTTCAACACATGGTATAAATGTAATCGTAAATAGCTTAAGACAAACCGAGAGTTAAATAAAATATATATGTCGAAACCCAAAAAAGTGCATTGTTAAAATAATTGATTTTTCAGTTGTTTCTAAGGATGTAAAATTTTAATTAAAAAAAAAATCGCTAGCTCTAGTAAACCCATTCTTAAGTGAATACTCCTAATTTGATACATATAATTTATTTTTGGAGGATTTTTTTTTTTTAAATATATTTTTCTTAAAAAAGGAACACTTTGTTTTCTTAAAGATTTATGATGTTTTTATATATGGACACATTAAAATGTGATCTCTTATGTTTATCATCACCAGCAACCAACAAGCTGTAGCTGCAGCAACACCCAGCAACAACATCATTCAAATTTAAATCTTTTAACACTCATCTCTCACACATAGCCAACATCTGAGATACAACAAAAATAATATTGAAAACATACAAATAGAAACAAGATTTAGGAAAAAAAACGGATTTTCCTTGATATCGCTAAAGCGCTATTTCTTCTTAGACAAGACGGTATTTACACTTTGATGAATGACTGTGATGATAGTCATCGGAAAAAATCTTTAAGTTATTTTCATAAGTTCTTTTTTTTTTGTATTTTATTGTAAATTTTTTTTTTCAAAAGATCTTTCACACATAAAAAAAAAAACGTGTGAAATTTAAGTGTTGTTCTGTGTTGCATGCTGCATAAGCATATGTTCTACATATTTTTGTCGATTTGTATGTAGCATTTCGTTTTAATCTGTGATTTATTTACTGCATTTAAGTTTTTCCAACAACAACTGCAACAACTGCAACGATATAAAAAGTATTGGTGATTTTGTTCACAAGATTATCAACCGCAACTATGCAATCGATTTGTAGTTATTTCATATAGTATTTATTATTATTTTTTCGTTCTTTTTTATTCAAAACTTTTTATAAATAAATAAAATTTTTATATATTTTTTTGCAATAAATTTAATTTAATTGATATGAATACGAATTGCAGTTGATATGTCAAGGTCCATTAGTGTAGACCGAATCGCGCGAATGGAACATGTTTCTCAATTTAATGCGAAATAAATCAAAGCAGGCTTTTATTTAGTATTTGATTTTTTTTGAAAACCATTTAAATGTGAACGTGGTAATATTTTAAAATGAATAAAATCTTTTTTTTTTTTACACACTAAACGGCTACTGTACTTTATATTTTATTTGTATAGCAAATGAGCTTAATATTGAATACTGAAATTATTGAATTTTATCTTAAAAGATATTTTGGAATACCTTTCATATATAAGACTGAAAAATATCAGGATAAAAGCGGACTTACAGCATTTTTTGTTCTATCCCTATAGGGAATGAGGAGTCAATTGACCTAAAAGTGACTGGTTAAAGAAGGACTTATCACAGGACTGGTATAACTTAATACTGAAGTGGGTTAAGCAGTGTCAATTGTCCTAAAATTACCAATCCTGTGACTGTTAAAGGGAGAACATACCACTTAACCAGAATGCTTATTAACAAGAAAAAGCCAGTTGGCCAGAATTTTACCCATTGGAAGCTGTTTAGTTTTCGTTTATTTTATACGACATGGCCCTTTTGCGATATGTGGTATGCCCATCTTTGGTTAGTCCTGTGGCATGCCACTATGTGGTTTAAAGCAGGACAAATGACCCCCTCCTATGACAAGCCAATGTTAAAGTTGCCAGTTGTTTACATAGGGTAGGCTTTAGCAGAGAACCGGTCTCTGGCACGAGGGGACCGATCCTGTGGCATACACAGAACCTGTCCCATTCCCCATAGGGCTATGATTCGAATACAAACTGCAAAAATTTTTTGCAATTTTTAAATAAATATTAAATATGAAGCGCATTCATAAATTGCATTTGTATTATGAATACATTTTTACAAAAAGTGAGGTTTTCATATGCTTTTTAATTCTTTGAAAAATGCAATCTACTTTAGGAAATAAGACTTTTCAAACTTCCCTACTTTTTAAAATTTTTTGTACAGGGTATCTGGTGGCAAATTTATATTTTTAAATACGATTATTTCAAAAAGTAATAAACGGTGCGGAGGGAGGGTGGCGCCGTTGGAATTATCGATTGTGCGGATTTGTCAGTCACGATGTCGCAGAGGTCAAGTGAGCATCGCGCGTTCGCTGTGGAGACATTTTTTAAGAGTAATGATTCTTACGTAATTGCTCGCCGACAATTTTGTTCAAAGTTTGGTAATCGGCGAATACGTAATGGACCGAATGGATCTCATGGAGTTTTTTTTATGGGGCTACCTCAAAGAGAGGGTTTATAATGACAATCCCCAATCTCTTGTGGCTTTAAAGGAAAATACGTCGAGAAATCAGCTCAATTGAACCAAGTTTACTGCAGCATGTGGCGCAGAACACAAGGCTCCGTTTTGAACAGTGTGTTCAACTCGAAGGAAGACATCTGGATTACGTACTCTTTAAAAAATAACATCCGCATTTCCATTCTATCGTTCAATGCTCTTAATAAAACTTTGTGTCAATTATTACGTTTTTTATTTAAGTTTGAAAATATAAATCTGCTACCAGACACCCTGTATTTAAAAAAAAAAACTGAAAAACGGCAATAAAAATGCGAGATTACAAAATTTGCAGAGACTGAAAATGGCATTGACTGAAAGATATCCTAGGGAATACTTGTGCAGAACATAAAGGAATTTAAATGACCCACGGTCAGATTTTGTCCTATCATGGAATGGACGATATAATTTTTATTTTATATGCAAAAAAAAAAAAAATTTTTTTTCCGAAAATATATTGGAATTTTCTCTGGAAATTTTATTTGTTTTATACTTTGACACACCAAACGCAAAATATATATTTGTAAAATACCAATTTGTTACATAATTAAGTATTCATGTTAAAAATAATTACAAACTCATATTTTTCGTTAGCCAACCAATTGATATGGTTAAAACAACTGTTACAATTTTAATTACTTTTCAAATTATTAAAAAAGTAAATAGAAAATATATTTCCCACCAATCTTTTAACGCATATTATTTACCAACCCCAAACAAAAACAAATCTTTCACTATTATTTTCTATCTTTGCTGTTAAACTGTCATAGAAACTTCAAATATTCTTATTATTTAACTTGATAATGACTGCAAACAAATTATGAATAATGATGATAATTATTTGGAAATATATATTTGAAGTTAAACAAACATAAAATGTGGCTGAAGCAAGAGGAAGGGGGTTAGAAAGAAATGTCAAATATATAAATACACTGTTAAAGGTAATAATTTCTATGAAGACATTAGGATGTCCCTTAAAAAAACAACAATTAGTCGATTTTCGTTTATTACAAATCGACAGTTTTATTACAGATGATTACAAATGGAAGAAATCGATGATTTTTTTTTTAAACTTTAGGCCGATCCACAAGTCGGACGAAAATGCGCAATTTGGGGGAAAAAAAGTATGCAACAATTTGTAATAAAACTGGTGGGTGTAATGACAAATCTATTTTTAAGGGACACCCTAATAGACAGAGTATTTTTTTAAATACCAACCCAAATGCAACAGGTTAAATTTTCTTCAAAAAAAAAAAAAAAAAAAAATAAAAACGGAAATAAACAATAAAACCAAATTAGTGTGTTTAGATGTGTGAAATGTGACAACATATACAGTATTTTAACCAAGTAGTACTGTGAGTAAAGTTGACTTATACTTTGATGTAGTGCTTTTATAAAAACCGCAGAACTATGGGACTGGAATCTGTTTTTTTATAAAAATCTCATACACATTAATATAAAATAAAATAAGTAAACTATTACAAAAATGTTTTAAGTCTCTTTTCCTAAACAACCAAACATCCAGAAAACAGTATCAGTTGTGGCCACCGAATTTGTTGCCAATCGATGTTAAATTAATGTTAAATTATATTTTTAATTGTGAAAGCTAATATTCAGTGGCCTAACTCAATATTACATTCCAAAACAATATTATTACGTATCACAAAATTTTAGTGAAATTGAAAAACTTTTATGATTTTTCTGGTATTGAACTGTGGTGGCCTGCTGGTGGTGCTACTGATTGCACTGCAATCACTTCCCGTGTAAAAAAGGTTAGGTACGATCATATATGACCATATATAATTATATCTGAAATTTGAGTCTATCCAATTATATATAAGTCTACATATCTAAACTTTATATATACCTCCATATGTTTATACATAAACATATCTAAAATGATATATAATTATATCTGAAGGTATATATAAATAAATATAAATAATAAATATGTCTGAACTCTGATATTATTGGATAGACTCAAATTTTGCATATACTTATAAAGGGTCCGCCAAATAACTTTTTTTTTTTGAAAATGCTATAAAAAAAACTACTGAATATTTTCTCAAATTTCTTTTTTTGTTTGAAAGTACAATCCTTCCGGTTAATAATGGAAATAATTTCATTCAAATGGCTGCCTCGGCTAGCCATGCAGTAGCCTACACGATCGGTCCAATTTTTAAGCACATTATCGAATTATTGATTGTGTGCAGCTGTATTTCACCAATGGCTTCACGAATATTGTCCTTTAAAGCGTCAATTGTCTCTGGCTTGTTGGCGTAACACTTATCTTTGACGGCACCCCACAAATAATAGTCCAACGGTGTCAAATCGCAGCTCCGAGGTGGCCAAACGATATCAGCTCTGCGGCTGATATGAATTTTCGCACACATTCTGCAACATTACCATGATTTTCAAAGCAATGTCGCAATATTTCCCAGCGTTGTTCAAGCATATACACAACCATATTCGTTCAGCGGAAGGATAAAAATAATTATCTGTCAAATCAGACATGAGCTAAGTGTTACCATTCACGAAATAAGCACTAGTTGAAAAAAATACGTTAGATGGCGGACCCTTTATATGATCATATCGGGTCATATCTAAACCTTTTTATTAGGGTTTTAATTTTCATTGTCTTTTTAGCTATTTAGCCATCTGAATATTTTATTTTAATTAGAAAAAAAACTTTTTGTGTTTGTCTTTTCCGAGATTTGAACTCGGAAGTTCGAAGTACAAAGCAAACTCTCTACCCACTACACCACAAGCACTTATAAATGTTGGTTGCTAAATTTAAGTTTAAATATTTTGTTAGAAAAACAAACATTGTCTCAAATTCGTTTACCAATACCAATCGTTAGTTGCTTCTAGAAAGAACGCAATCAACAATTTGGTTGGTATTACTGAACCTATAATTTAATGACATATTTGATTGCGAATACCGTATTTGCAGTAACCATTTTTGGTTATAGACAGTTTTTTAAAAAAATTGATAGATGGTACCAATTCTCTTGTATTATCACAAAATAAATGGTTGCTTCTTATGTCCACAATTACATAACCGAATTTTATTTAAAAAGTGGATTGGAAATACCAATAATTGGATAAATGGATTTCTTTCCTTTTCCTTATTTTTAATATAATATTTTTTAACATCTCGTTTCAATTTAATAATTTCGTTTGAATTTAATAATTTCAGAATTCTTAAAATCAGCATTAATTTCACTTATTACGTCTAAAAGTTTGGAACTTAATTTTTTTTTAAATCGTTGGAGCAGATAAAAAATTATGACTGAAACGGTCTTCACAGACATTAAAAACTAATTTTCACCCTAAGAGATTTAACTTTTCGGCCCGGTTTGATTCCCAATTACACAATTTCTAACAACTAATTTAAAATTAGATACTTTAAACTATTCCTATAGAGTAAATGACAGTTTATATTATAAATAACATCAAATATAGTCAAATTATGCAAAAATACTTTAAAAAAATATACAATTTTTTTTAAGCGACAATTTATTTTTTACATACACCTGTTGTCGTTGGGTCATTTTGAACCAATATTCTATTTTCATATTTTACTGCTAAGTTAATTTCGATTTCAAATTTTTGCTTAGGATCGATAAATTGTAGTCTTTTCTTTTACATGTATATAGTAATACTCATATTCAAATTTTTTATCCGTAGAAAAATCAGATTTTGAGCGAGCGACTTTTTATCCCCCATATAGCGCTTATAACTTTAATCGCTTATAAGTTTTAAATATTTTTTTTTTTTTTATTTATTAATAATCATATACTCGTAATTACAAATTATATCCTATTATCCTAAATGAGCACTAACTACTATTGCCTTCGGCGCGTTGTAGCAAAAACAGACCAGTGCCTCTGGTGGGAATCGAACCCAGAACCCCCGCACTGATAAGCCAGCACGCTACCAACTAGCCTTCCGCGGCGAAAATACGTATTGTGGGGTTTAGTGTGAATGTAGTTTAAATAACATTTCCTAAAATTAAATCCTAAAAATTTAATATAATATTTTCAATTTTAAATTTCGTTTTTTTTAGTTGAAGTTTTTTTTTTAGTTCAATAAATAAATATTCAAGCTCGAGGTCAGTTTTTTATTTTGTTTTACTATTTATTTTTTATTTTTCGATATTTCGCTGTCCTCTGGACAGCATCTACTGGAAATTCGAGTAACAATAATCAAACAGTATAACAGTATATTGTACAATATTAAATTTTAAGACATTTGGGTTGTCTGTTTATACTGTTTGATTATTGTTACTCGAATTTCCAGGAGATGATGTCCAGAGGACAGCGAAATATCGAAAAATAAAAAATAAAGAATAAAACAAAATAAAAAACTGACCTCGAGCTTGAATATTTATTTATTGAATTACAACAAATAGGTCGAAGTAAAAATAAGCACTTAATTATTATTGTTTTTTTTTTTTTAGTTTTATTTTTAGTTAAATTTAAATTTATTTATTTATAGTTTCGTAATTTTCGTAATTTCATAAGCGGCTAAAAAT
This sequence comes from Delia radicum, assembly GCA_021234595.1. Lineage (NCBI taxonomy): Eukaryota > Metazoa > Arthropoda > Insecta > Diptera > Anthomyiidae > Delia > Delia radicum. Next base: position 11,349,729 of record CM037855.1, on the reverse strand, counting down.
AATTTTTTCATTATTATTAATAATCATATAATTACATAATATATTCTAACTATTACCCCAACCGAGCACTAGCGAAAACAGACTAGTGCCTCTGGTGGGAATCGAACCCATGACCACCTCAATGATATGGTAGACCGCTACCAACTAGCCTACCAGAGATCACTTTTTTTGAGTGTATTTTATATTTTTAGGTGGTGCAATACATATTTTTAAATATTATATATTTTACCTCAAATTGTCGATAATTTTTGAAGCTCACCATATTTTTACTTTTTAATGTTACTATTTTTACTATTAACACTTAAGTGTCCTAAATTTGAATTTGTGAAAGAAAAAATTAATTACACACAAGTTATATTATGATATTTTATTGTTTTAAAATTGGGTCATTTTGACCCAACAAACTCAACAGATGGGGTATAATTTTGAACACGACAGAAGTGTTAAATTTTCTTTCCTTAAATTTGTTCCCTAGTATTTTTTAGCCCATAGTGCACATCTGAAAAAGAAAAATAAGCTTTTTCGGTCTCTACAGACAACAGGAATCATAAGTTAACTTAACACAGTACTATAACAGGAAAAACCTCAAAATTTTACGTGCTTTGGTTAAATTCTGTTGAGTAGTGAATAATCAAAGAAGTAGAAGTTTATGTAAGTACTTTGGAAGTATAAACCGAACAACTACATAAAGAAGACTTTAAAAATTAAGTTTTGTGCTTAATATGTTAATATTACTTTAAAATTGATTAGAATTTTTTTTTTTTTGTTGTAAATATCTTTAACAAAACCACCACAAAATTGTATACACAAAAATACCAACAACAATAAGACAAAACAACAGAAATATTATTTACAATGTGTGTGGTTTTTAATGAATTTCCGTTCTGAAAACTATGATTTGTTAAATTATGTTTGAAAAAAAAAATTCCAAGAAATTGCGTATAGAATAGTTTATACATTCTACAAAATCAAATATAATTAAATATTTACAAAACGTTTTCTTAAAGATGTTTATTATTTATTAAGTATTATAGGGGCTTCCTTAACACAAAAAAAAATCACTGCTTTACAGTTAAGTTAATTTTATATTTATTTTTTTAATTTTAAACTAAATTGGTTATTAATAAAGGCGTGTTGAAATAATAAATGCGAAACGGAAATTGTAGTTAAATGGTTTTGAAAAGTATTCCGTTAAAATCATAAAAAATTGTTATGATTTTTGTAGAATTACTAGACATAGTGGCGTCTCTTTTAATGAATTTAAATTTTAATTTATCATTAATTTATTTAGGTCAATATGTATTACGGTTTTTGTTATTTTTTTGCTGGTTTTTAGTTTACTTTAATTTTACCCAAATATTGATTTTTTTAATAAAGTTGGTATTTATATTAAGGTGGACTGGTTTTGGGTTTTAATAGAATTTCGGAAACGTAGCAAACGGAAAATTTTAAAACTTTTAAAATAGAACCGTTATTTGTAGAAATAAATACCTATGACAGGGATAGAAAATAACAGTTAGCTTTAGATTTGACACAAAAAAGGGGAAAACTGCTTAAAGTGAACCTTCAACATGTCTTTGTTGTAGGAGAGATGTAATAACACACTGTAGAAACCTGCTGACTTGCTAGGTGGTTTCTCCAAAAAAAGATGTTTAATAAAAAATAGGAGAATAAAAGAAACGACTTGTCTGGAGTATTATTCGATCACAAATCGTTAAAACAACAATTAGGATTTTCAGCTCCTGGAAATCGAAAAGTTTTTTGTAACATTCCCGGATATTCCCGGGATTTCCAAAATAAATATGTATTATGGTTTCTTTTTCACTTTACTACAATTAAGCCAATCTATATATTTTCTTAAACTTATTACAAATTAGTTTTTATATACCCGATCATATACCCGATTACAGCTCAAATACAAAATCAGATCTCATTTGATATAAATCAATTTTTATTCTTATCCAAGTTTATCTCAAAAGTGGGGTATCCTGTAATATCCAATTAAATTTCTCAAATTTAATACCGGATTAGATTAGATCGACATTTATCTCAAAATTGGAGCATCCAAAATAACTAATTTACTATCTTGATGGATCTCAAAATGTCCTTTGGGATGAATTTAGGTCTACTATTTAGATCTATTTTGGATCTAATAAGATTCAAAAAGAAAAGTAAGTTTTGGTAGATAGAATGAGATATTTTGACACTAAATTACTTACTTGTATCCCATGACATATAATATTTTTAATAAAAATGGAAGAAAAATTTCAAGAAAAATAAATTGAACATCTGTGCATATAAATATAAGTACACATGGGGTTACATATTGCAATATATAATTATGTCTAATACGAATGCAAAATATTAGTGATGTTGGACCATATATTCCCAGAAATCCCAACTAAAATTCCCGGCAATATGCTTCCGGGAATTCATTGTTAAAAACCCTACAATACAATACAAACACTCGTCTGTGCTAATGTTGCTTATGCATGTTGGCTAGCTAACGTCAAACTTATATGTGTTGCATGTGCATTCAAATACAAAAGAAGATAAAAAAAAAAAGCTCTAAATAACAATGTTAAAAAATGCACAAAAGTCCAGTGATATACTTTCAGTTGACCGGCCCCTAGATATATCCTTTGAGGTCAATTGATGATTTGTTTGGAGTGTTTGTATTTTTATTTAAATAGAAAAACTTAAGCAAAAATAAAATCAAAAATGGCTTGTAAAAATAACTTAATCACTAGAAATTCCGTAATAAACAGTAAATTGGAAGTACTTTTAAATGCACCTGTAAAAAAAGCACTTCATGAGCATTTTTTTACAAATGTTGGTAGGAAAATAGCTTGGATTTCCAGCAAGCAGTATTAGTAAATTTTTTAAATTACTCGTCTCCTCTAGTGGTGATAAAAGTTATTAAATGCTTTGTATGATTTTAAAGTTATTATTTTTTGAAAATCTAATTTTTGTGTTTTAATAAAACATATTTCTATCAAAAATGGCAAAATATATTAATGAAACTAAGCCATATGAGTGTTTTCGAATTTTGCTACAAGACAACACTCATACGCATTAGTTTCTTTAATTTAGTAGAACATATCCATATCTTATTTAATATAATTCTCAATAAGTTTCGTAATAATTTACGGATTTTCTAAGAATATACCTTGTTTTCTTCACTAGAGTGCGAGCTCTAAGCCGGAAATACATGAACCTGTTGGTTTTAAGGGCTTCTATTTTTAACGATTTGTTTAAAACTTAAAAAATCTTTTAGTAACAAATTCAGATTTATTGAAATGGAAATCGCAAATACATATTTCTTTTTTTTTTTTTTTTTTGCTGACTTTTGAAAATGTAAATTTTGAAGCTATTTATATATTATAAAAAAAGAAGAAAACATAGGTCATCCTTTATCGCTATGCAGTCATATACATTTTAGGCACATTTCGCGTTTTCCCATAAACCACAATTTCGTTTTTATTTATATTTTTGCGCGAAATAATTGTTCAGATTGGTTTTTAGCTTTGATCGATTACGAAATGGGATGATAATTGTTCGAAATTAGTAAAATTTAGTAAAAACTGGAAAAACCGCAGATACTCTTGTTTTATTTTTCAAGTACTCAGTGTAATTTACTAAAATATTTATTATTAGTTATTGGGATATAGAAATTTTATTGCAATCCGAAATCGATCTGCCCTATTTCATATGAATAGTTTGCTATATTCGAATAAGAAAAATAATGATGTGTTTATTTTTGCTAACTAAATTTTTATATTTTCCCGGAAGTTATTTGTATTTAATTTCCTTTTGTTTATTGCAATTTTAACGTACTAATTGCAGTAAGATTGAGCATTTCCAATTAGTTTGCATGTTTTTCAATATATTGATGAATAGAATTTTTATATTTTTTGAAATTGCAAAAGATATTAGATTAAATACATCACTAGGATACTATAGATAAAACTGATGATTTATTACAATAATCCACATATTGATGGTCATAAGATGAGAGTTCTATTAGTATATGTTTTTCATAGTTCTTTCTTTTACAAAAGATATTTTAATTCAAATTTATATTTTTCTTAATTTAAGTAAAGGAGTATTCTATTTTTTTTTTTTATAATTTAATCATCATATAATTACCCTAATAGAGCACTAGCTACTATGGCTTTCGGCGCGTTGTAGCGAAAACAGACCAGTGCCTCTGGTGGGAATCTAACCCACGACCCCAGCACTGATAAGCCAGCTCGCTACCAACTGTCCTACCGGGGCGCACAAGTAAAGGAGAAATTTTTTAATAAATGAATATTATGGAGGCATAGCTTTTCTAAAACTTCGGGTTCTGATGAGATCTTTAGCCAGATCGAAATACTAGTATCAACCTAGCTAATATGTTTGATTTGATTGAGGTTGAGTGCTCGTTATAAATTTAAAATAACATAAAAATAATCTCGATGTATATAAAAACAAAAAACTAATATAACTGTAAAAAATATTACTTGACCCAGAGTAGACACTAAAAATTTTTTTATAAATAGAACATTTTTGGTCTTCAAAGTTTAGTAACGTCTTGATGCTTGTTAGGAAAACACACTAACTGCTTAATTACTAAGAAGACAAGAATGGAGCAAAATTGATGATTAATAGGTTTTTTGTTAAAGTTTTGTCTGTTATGGAGGCTCTAGCTTTTCTAAAACTTCGGATTCTAATGGGATCTTTTGCCAGATCGAAATACTAGTATCAACCTAGCTAATATATTTGATTTTCTTTATTTTTGTAAATATACGGAGGTTGAAAGCTTGTTATAAATTTAGAATATTTTGGGAATTGTGGGTTTCTTCTGTGTTTTTATATAACTACCAGAAAAAGTTATTGCAAACATGCCAAAAAATAGTAAAACTACAAAAATTATAAAAAGTAAGACATTTTAAAAGACGAAGCTAAAAAAAAAATTATTGTGCGCCCCGATATGCTAGTTAGTAGCGTGCTGGCTTATCAGTGCGGGGGTCGTGGGTTCGATTCTCACCAGAGGCAGTGGTCTGTTTTCGCTACAATGCGCCGAAGGCCATAGTAGCTAGTGCTCGGTTAGGGTAATAGTATATAATTTGTAATTATATAATTATTAATTAATAATATAAAAATAAATAAAAATTCAAAAACAAGCATAACAAGCGTTTAGGTAAAAACCGAATTTTAAAGCACAAAAATTAAAGCCGGCAAAATAAGAAAATATGACTAAAAATGGCAGAAAAAAAGCATAAAATCTAAAAAGGCAGTTCTAAAGCGCAAAAATTTGACAATTGGATTTAGGTTTAACTTATACACCCGGATTCATAAATTCTGTATGCCAAAGTATTGTTGTTGATTAAAAAAAAAAAAAACTTCAATATTTCTTACTAAAAATTATAAAAGCTTAAAAAATTAAATATCAATTGTGTTTTATATCTGTCATTTTTATTTTTTTTTTTTTTCAACATAAAATTTCGTTAATAAAAATAAAACTCCTGCTGATATTTAATGCTACAAACTATTTTTTTCTTTCGAAATAACAAAATTACAAATAACTAAAATGCTTTGTATATCGCGTTATTTTTATTTATTTTTTTTGTGGCAATTTTCTATAATAAATGAGGTAAAAATATTTTGACATTTAAGATGAATACATTGTTATTTAAAGCTGCCAATGCAAAAAAATAAAAATAACTACACAATATGACATTTGACACATAAACTGTGTTTAAATATAAATGGATTTGTATTTTAATAAAATACATTGTAGTTAAGGAATTGTGTTTTTTTTTTTTAGAATAAATATTTGTGTTAATACGAGTTTGGGGAAAATATTTGTATTTTTTGTAATTTTTTTTGTAAATCAAACATTCAAATATTTTTTATATTATTTTCATATGATTTAACTTTAATTTTTATTTACTTAATTTTATGGTCTTTTTATTATTTGGAGGTGATATAAAAATGATAACAGATTTTTTTCATATATACAAATAAAAGTAAATAATAAATGTAAAATGACAATAACCATATACATTTGGATGTCCCTTTAAAAACAATTTGTCTATTTTAGTTTATTACACTCCACCACGCGTTCCCTATTATTAACTGGAAAAATTCGTTATTATTATTTTTTTGTTATCGTTAATTTGCGCCGAATTTCAGTAGAAACCGACCCATTTGTAAAAAAAGTGTTATTTTTATGAATAATTTGTAGATTTAGATTGCTATTTTTATCATACAATAGCTTTAATTAACCCATTTCTTACCAGAAATTTAGATGTTGCACTTTTTTGATGAAAATTTCAGGGACGTATTTTTAATTACTATTAACATTTTGAAATCTACAAGGAAATTTTCCGACCAGCAGTTTCCCGGAAAATTGCCGTGTGTTTCACCACTCCCTGGTTTGTTTTTAGTAAGTTGAAAGGTAAATATGACAGCAAGTAATAGCTTACGTTAAATACAGGCAAAACAAAGTAAGAACAGGTAAGTGAAATCGTTATTTTTTTTAGTTTTGATTATTTATTTGAGAATAAAGCGGATAGCATAAAATTATTGAATTCTTAGCGTGTTTCGCGACGTTGTAAATAAAATAGTTTGTCTTCGTGAAACAATTTTCGGAGTGTAGGTGGACGTTGCACTTCTCACACATAAAAACGGTGGCTTATGGGGTGCACACAATGCAACGTCGGTGATTTTCGGGTTTCAGTGGAACGTGCATACTAGGGTGGGTCGATTTAAAAATCGCTCAACGTTCAAGGAAAATCGTATTCTAGGGATCAAAAAAAGAAACTTTGCCGAAGGAACCATGCCTCTAAAACGAGTTCTGATGTCCCGACTTTTGACCAGTAGGCTCAAATTTTTAAAAAGCCCACTTTGATATTTCAGAAAGTAGGAGGAATCTCTCCAAGAATGTCGGAGCTGCTTCTTCTCCGGGAGACGCGCTAGCAGATTAATGCAGAAATCATCATTCTATGTGACCGTTAAGGGGTTAAAATTTATGTTGAAGAGGGCCTTTTTAGCCGTGTTTTTATAGCAAAATGTACAAATCTCGGGATAGAGATATTTCAAAAAGTAGGAGGAGTCTTTCCAAGATTAGGGTCTCTATTTCTTCTCCGGAAGACGCTCTAGCAGATGAATGCGTAAATTATATTCGATTGGGGAACTCTAAATGGGTCAAAGTGGGATTTTTCAAAATTTCTCCTTTTTCGAAGCTGTTGCGAAGCAATGTAGTTTCCATGCATTGACAACAGCACTGTCCAAACATTGGACTCAGAGCGGCCACCACCACTTTTTGCCGCTAACGCCGATACGGTAGTTGGCAACACCATTGCCGTGTAAGTCCACGCCGCCCATATATTTATTGTAATTGTTAAATGCGAGGGGCTGTGAAAATCGAACTCTTTTTTGCTTCTCCTTGCTTTACTAAATGTATTAAATGTCAAAAGTCACTATCAGTACCAGCGTGTGGTGAAGGTTAGGTTAGGTCGGAGTGGTAGCGGGCTCCGTGAGCACCAGCACACTTACACTCTGAGGTCCGTTGTGATGCCAGCGTGTGGTGTATCACACGGGTACTTTTACAAACACACTTTCGTCGGTGCTAATGTTGCTTATGCATATTGGCTAGCTAACATCAAACTTATATTTGTTGCATGTGCATTCAAATACAAAAGAAAATAAAGACAAAAAAAATATCTAAATAACAATGTAAAGAAATATACAAAAGTGCAGTGATATACCTTCAGTTGACCGGCCCCTAGATATATCCTTTGAGGTCAATTGATGATTTGTTTGGAGTGTTTGCATTTTTACTGCCCCCTAGCGTTAAGTATACTAACCTGTTAGGCAGCCAAAATTAATTTTAATCCTATTTAAACATTAGAAAACACACGCCACTGCAAAAAAACTTATTTTTATTTTTTTATGTATACTAAATAATTAATTTTAAAAAAGTCTATTTTTGGACACTTTTTAAACACCCCCCCCTGGAGAAGGGGGGCTGAGGAAAAATTTCCAAAAACAAAATTTTTTGTTGGTAATAAACCAAGCCTTAAAATAAACCACCAAAACATTTAGTTATTTATATTAATCTTTGTTTTTTATTAACTCAAAGTCGAGAAATGTTAAGCGTGTGTTCAAACACACGCTGTTAAGAAATGGGTTAAAGAAAAAAAAAATAAATATTAAAAATTATAATTATTTTTTGTGTGTGGAGTTACTCTTTTTCAGGGTTTTTTTATGAAGATAGATTAGAGTTTTTTATGAAGATAGATTAGTGAAGTCAAATATATTTTTAAGGGACACCCTAATATGCTATATCTAAAGGTGTTCTAGAGGGATTTTTAATCATATATGTAGTATGAGTCATAAAAAACTATGTTGATGGTAATGTTTATATTAAGGTCGCACTTAGTTTTGTATACATTTTTAATAGACTCTTCTTTAAATCTCAGAAAATAAAAACTACACTAAGATTTATCCCATGATCACTAGTCTCGATTAAGTAGACATTAAGACTCCGTAGTGCTTTTAAATTTATGATTTTTTTTTTTTTTGTTAGCTGCAAATTTTTTTCTGTGAATTTCCAACAGTATCATCATTGTAATTTTTTTTTTTTTTTTGTTATCATTATTTTTATGTTTGGCAATACTAGATTCTTTTTCCTTTATTTACATTGTCATTTTTATGTTTTATAAGGCGTGCTGTATTTTTCTCACCCTAGTTTTTACATTACAAGGAATGGTTATAAATAGATTTTGTAATTATTAAATAAAACATAAAAAATATTTAAAAAAAAAAACCTATTGTTATTATAAAAGCAATGAAATTGGGAGTGAGATGTTTGTATATAATTTATTTTTTATATTTAATATTAAAAAAAGTTTCTTATAAAAAAAAGTAAATAAGTAAATTAAATATTCTATTTGCATTTATTTTCTTTTGTAAATCTATTGTTTACACAAAAGACAAAAATATTATGAATTCCAAGAAATTTTAGTTGTTCAACAATAGTTTTTTATTTATTTATTTATTGTTGTACTTAGAAAACATTTAAGCATGTATTTATTACATTTTGTTTTTGTTTTCTTGAAACACTTTTATTTTAAGGTGTAACGGAAACTATTGAACTGATATCTATTTATATATTTGCCGTTAACATATTTATAGTTATTTTTATGGTATTTAAAATAATAATCATTAGAGTAGACAAATAGGCGTCTTATTAAATGTTAGGCAACAGCTAAAAAATAATTGAGGATGTTCTAGACTATTTTTATAGCCGTTTGAAGTAAAATTAGTAAAAAAAACAAATTGTTTACATTGTTTACATGGTGTAAAGTATTTTAGGAAAATTATAAAAAAAAACTATAAATAGGCGTTATATATCTAAAAACTAACGAAAATCAATTATTTTATAATGTTTACATTTTGTAAATAATGGGTAAATAATGCCAAATTACAATTTGATGTGACAAATTTTAGTCTTATCAATATATATTAATGAAAATATATAAATACATATTTTTTAATATTATTTATATAGAGTAAATTGTTCTATATTACTACACGAAGCTATTGTCGGCTTTGTAATACCTTATTTTTTTGTAATTTAACATTGTTTACGTTATGTAAATAATATGTAGAAAACTACAAATAAAAATGAGGTATTATAAATTTGCAGAATTTCCATATATATTAAAACATATATATATAATTTTACATGAATTACATCATGTAAATGATATATAAAAAGCTATACATTTCAATATGTAATAATTTTTTTTGTAATTCTGCAAATTATTAGTAATTTAAAATGTTAATAAAATATCTTTATTTAGTTTTAATTGTTTTAGTATAATTTATACGCAATATTTACATTGTTTACATCAGTTGCATTCATTTTATCTACCAAAATGTTATGCTTTAATTAAGAATACCATTGCTTACATGTAACGTTGCTTACAAGGTTCATTTTAGCGGCTATATTTTTTTTACTGAAAAAATATAATTAAGTAATTTTAGAACCTTAAAATTACTAACATATTGAGAACAATCGTGGATAAAAAAATTGTGAACATTTGTTTACAGAGCTGTCAAATAATTATTTAAAAAATCTATTGTTGACCTTTTTTGATGGAACTCTTTTCAAAAATGGATTAAAAATATGAAAAAGCGTAATTTTGTATATTGTTGATGAAAACCTATTAAAAAGTATTTCTCTGCAAGAAATTAGTTCATCGATTTTTGAAAATCTGACTGATCCAACTTTCAAATACATTAACTCTAAAATATTCCAAAATTTATTCCGTTTTCACTCAAAACATAAATAATGGATGGTGCTTATTAAAATACTACTAAATTTAAAAAAAATTATATAGTCAGTGTTGCCATATGTCAATTTAAAAAAATGGTCAAAAACCACGATATTTTCCCAAAAGAAATTAAAAATCGGTTAACTTTAAAAAAAATAAATTTTCAATAAAGATTTGTTCACAAAATTATACACAATTTAAATTTTTAAAATATCTTCAACCGCCTAGAATTTATATGCTGTCAAATTTTCAACTTTGGTTGCCAATATTTCCACTAGAGGGCGCTTCATGGCAAAAAAATTAAGCCTGACTGTATATATCTGGAATGTTTGGTTGACAAATGTCAAGCGGATCTATGAAAGAAATGGGTTAAAGAAAAAAAAAATAAATATTAAAAATTATAATTATTTTTTGTGTGTGGAGTTACTCTTTTTCAGGGTTTTTTATGAAGATAGATTAGAGTTTTTTATGAAGATAGATTAGTGAAGTCAAATATATTTTTAAGGGACACCCTAATATGCTATATCTAAGGTGTTCTAGAGGGATTTTTAATCATATATGTAGTATGAGTCATAAAAAACTATGTTGATGGTAATGTTTATATTAAGGTCGCACTTAGTTTTGTATACATTTTTAATAGACTCTTCTTTAAATCTCAGAAAATAAAAACTACACTAAGATTTATCCCATGATCACTAGTCTCGATTAAGTAGACATTAAGACTCCGTAGTGCTTTTAAATTTATGATTTTTTTTTTTTTTGTTAGCTGCAAATTTTTTTCTGTGAATTTCCAACAGTATCATCATTGTAATTTTTTTTTTTTTTTTTGTTATCATTATTTTATGTTTGGCAATACTAGATTCTTTTTCCTTTATTTACATTGTCATTTTTATGTTTTATAAGGCGTGCTGTATTTTTCTCACCCTAGTTTTTACATTACAAGGAATGGTTATAAATAGATTTTGTAATTATTAAATAAAACATAAAAAATATTTAAAAAAAAAAACCTATTGTTATTATAAAAGCAATGAAATTGGGAGTGAGATGTTTGTATATAATTTATTTTTTATATTTAATATTAAAAAAAGTTTCTTATAAAAAAAAGTAAATAAGTAAATTAAATATTCTATTTGCATTTATTTTCTTTTGTAAATCTATTGTTTACACAAAAGACAAAAATATTATGAATTCCAAGAAATTTTAGTTGTTCAACAATAGTTTTTTATTTATTTATTTATTGTTGTACTTAGAAAACATTTAAGCATGTATTTATTACATTTTGTTTTTGTTTTCTTGAAACACTTTTATTTTAAGGTGTAACGGAAACTATTGAACTGATATCTATTTATATATTTGCCGTTAACATATTTATAGTTATTTTTATGGTATTTAAAATAATAATCATTAGAGTAGACAAATAGGCGTCTTATTAAATGTTAGGCAACAGCTAAAAAATAATTGAGGATGTTCTAGACTATTTTTATAGCCGTTTGAAGTAAAATTAGTAAAAAAAACAAATTGTTTACATTGTTTACATGGTGTAAAGTATTTTAGGAAAATTATAAAAAAAAACTATAAATAGGCGTTATATATCTAAAAACTAACGAAAATCAATTATTTTATAATGTTTACATTTTGTAAATAATGGGTAAATAATGCCAAATTACAATTTGATGTGACAAATTTTAGTCTTATCAATATATATTAATGAAAATATATAAATACATATTTTTTAATATTATTTATATAGAGTAAATTGTTCTATATTACTACACGAAGCTATTGTCGGCTTTGTAATACCTTATTTTTTTTGTAATTTAACATTGTTTACGTTATGTAAATAATATGTAGAAAACTACAAATAAAAATGAGGTATTATAAATTTGCAGAATTTCCATATATATTAAAACATATATATATAATTTTACATGAATTACATCATGTAAATGATATATAAAAAGCTATACATTTCAATATGTAATAATTTTTTTTGTAATTCTGCAAATTATTAGTAATTTAAATGTTAATAAAATATCTTTATTTAGTTTTAATTGTTTTAGTATAATTTATACGCAATATTTACATTGTTTACATCAGTTGCATTCATTTTATCTACCAAAATGTTATGCTTTAATTAAGAATACCATTGCTTACATGTAACGTTGCTTACAAGGTTCATTTTAGCGGCTATATTTTTTTTACTGAAAAAATATAATTAAGTAATTTTAGAACCTTAAAATTACTAACATATTGAGAACAATCGTGGATAAAAAAATTGTGAACATTTGTTTACAGAGCTGTCAAATAATTATTTAAAAAATCTATTGTTGACCTTTTTTGATGGAACTCTTTTCAAAAATGGATTAAAAATATGAAAAAGCGTAATTTTGTATATTGTTGATGAAAACCTATTAAAAAGTATTTCTCTGCAAGAAATTAGTTCATCGATTTTTGAAAATCTGACTGATCCAACTTTTCAAATACATTAACTCTAAAATATTCCAAAATTTATTCCGTTTTCACTCAAAACATAAATAATGGATGGTGCTTATTAAAATACTACTAAATTTAAAAAAAATTATATAGTCAGTGTTGCCATATGTCAATTTAAAAAAATGGTCAAAAACCACGATATTTTCCCAAAAGAAATTAAAAATCGGTTAACTTTAAAAAAAATAAATTTTCAATAAAGATTTGTTCACAAAATTATACACAATTTAAATTTTTAAAATATCTTCAACCGCCTAGAATTTATATGCTGTCAAATTTTCAACTTGGTTGCCAATATTTCCACTAGAGGGCGCTTCATGGCAAAAAAATTAAGCCTGACTGTATATATCTGGAATGTTTGGTTGACAAATGTCAAGCGGATCTATGATGTGCCATTAATGAGTTAAAAATAATTCTATTTCATAAATCTCCTATCTCATTCACTAAATTCAATTTAGTGGTAATTTATCTACAATATCTAACAATTAAAAATTTTAAAGAAAATTACTTTCATTCAAAAAATTGTTATCAAAAAATTTTGTATATGGGTATTTCCATAGTCAAATACGTTACATGTCGTATGGTTCAATGAGGTGAGAAACTAGGCAAACATATTTTTACTTCTTTATATTTTGGAGTTGAACATAAGAAGTTGTATATACAGTAAAAATAAGAATACAATCGAACTCCATGGATCTAAAATATAAATAATTAAAGACGATGAAGTGACGTGACAAAAATTGAAGTTGGTGTTTTCGTCTTTTACAAAAACGCAAGAATGCGAATTGCGCCTTACTTTTTTGATAACATTTTTTCAATAATATTTGGAATATTTTATGATTGTTTTACAATTTACAGAATTTATAAGCCATTGTTTGATTGATTTCCTTTTGCAATTGACAATTTTTGAAAAAAAAAAAAACCGGAAACGCTACCTTGGGGTAGTTGATTACCACAGCTCAACTTTGGAGTTGTTTTTTTAATACAAGCCTTTGTTACAAGTACTTTTTTTTTTAATATGATGTTGTCAGTACTAATGTCCGTGAAGAATACTTGAAATATCAGAGTTGTTAGATTTTCAAATAAAAAGTTACAACAACAACAAATTTATCTGGGGAAGTAAACTACCCTGGTAGCTTTCAGGTGTTAAATTATACAATTATGCAATCCAATAAGTTTTCCAAACCTGATACTACAGTATACTTTACAAACGGTTTAATGTGCGCTAAATGAGAACGTGTATAACTTTCAAATGACATAACAAGTTTGGTGAATAAAGTTTGAACGTTCCGAATATAGCGAAAAACAGAAGTTTTTAAAATTTAAGATTTGATGGAGACATTCTGAGTGTGAGTGTAGGAGTATACTTGCTTGATCGCTCTTAGAGAATTAAATATTTAAGACAAATGTTACTGACAGTGACAAAAAAGTTCACTAAAAACATGAGCGCAACTTGGCAGTCCGTTTTATCATCATAACAACTATTAAAAGCTTTGAAATTTGAAATTTAATAAAATGTAAATATATTTGTCTTTAATAATACAAGTCAGAAGGATCTATGGAAATTCCCATTTCTATGGAAATACCCATATCGTAACTAAATAACAGCAAAATTGTATTGAAAAGAACAAACACAACAACATTAACAAATAATTGAATGAATGAATTGAAAAGTTTTACTAATTAAAACATCAATATCAAACATAAAATGGATTCGAACAACAACTAAATAATCACAACACATTCTACATTGCCCATAATAAGAGGAGATCATTTCAAAACTCATGCTATGCCATGAACGGAGTACACCACTCATATGAAAAATGTTGATGTTGGTCATGATGATTGTGGTTATAAAGCAGATGATAAAGAAAAATAATGTTGGAACAAAATATTTTGTACAAAATTTAAATGAACTAATTTTTTTTAATGTATAAATGCTTTAAGAAAATATGTAGTTAAGTAATAGGGCGTTTACACAAGTATAAAAAAACGTCCTTATATTTTATTTTATTAATTAATAATATGATTCTTCTTTATAATCGGGCTTAAGATCTTTTGTTAACTGATTGCAAATTATTAATTTCCAATATTTGGTCTCCACATTGGGGGACTTCTTCAGGGAAATTTATTTTAATTTAAATTTATTATTAAATTTATTAAATTAATATAAATTTCCCTAAAGAAGTCTCCCAATGTGGAGACGAAATATTGGAAATTAATAATTTGCAATCATTTAACAAAAGATCTTAAGCTCGATTATAAAGAAGAATCATATAATAAAAGAAGATCGAAGAAAATTAAACATATTCATTAATTAATAATCATATAATTACAAATTATATACTATTACCCTAACCGAGACCTAGCTACTATGGCTTTCGGAGCGTTATAGCGAAAAACAGGGCAGTGCCTCTGGTGGGAATCGAACCCACGACCCCGCACTGATAGGCCAGCGCGGTACCAACTAGCCTACCAGGGCGCACGAGTTCTTATAAAAAGTATGATTAATTTGGCTGGTTTCTGAAGAATATTCTTACAAAAATCTTTTTCACCATGAAAAATAGTTAAATTTTTCCCCAGATTCCCAAATTTTAATAACATTAAAATTGCTTCAAAACGTATTTTTGCGCTTTGAAAAGATTAAAACTTTTTTTACTTAAATTTTTTTGTTACTCAGAAAGTGTTTAAACAAAAATAATATTTTTTACCACGCGTTTCATAAAAAAAAATATTTTGAACCCTTTCACAAAGGTGAAGGGTGTGTAAGGGTTTGTGTATTCCCGGAAAAAAAATTAGACGAAAATATGACAACAAGACATGAAAGATTTTTCCCATTTTATGGAAAAATTTTGCGTGAGTACTTACCGAACTTTCAAAAATTTGCTTAAATCTTCACTGTCTTGTTGTCATATAAATTTCAAGCAAATGTAAACTTATCATAAGTAACAACGCATAAGAAAACTATGTATAAATGCAAATTGTTAAAATATTTTCCCAGGTTTTTTTTTTTTTTTTTTTTGGAATCTCTCTCATACAAACTTGCATTCATAACAACATTTACTACAATATTAGAAATAATTATTCATTCAAGTAGAAATAAGTGTAATAGAGTGTTTTTTGCTTGTTGTTGATTTAACAAACCATGTTTAATACGGAAATTTTTGAAGAAAAAAAAAAAAAATTACAAAGCTTTTTTTATTGTGAATTAACCATGGAAAACATCTGTCGGTATGTGTCTCTGTATCGGTGATGCTAAAGTATGATGTGAAAATTTATTTAATGCTTACATGTTTGATACGCTGCACAGTGTAAGATTTCACCATTATTGGGAGACAAAATTCTATATCATAGAAAATAATACTGCTACATCTATGAAATTTGGTGGAAGATGTTATTGGATTAAGATACAGCTGTGGATAGTAAATGGAAACTGCCACGCCCACCACACATATAATTGAAAAAAATTTACCTATGACAAGATTCTTGTTTAAAAACGATGGATGATTAAAAAGGAACTAAACTATTAATATGTGCCAAAAAATTGCAGTGTTTGCCCTCAGTGAAAATATTTCGTTTAAAACTTAACCCTTTACTGCATTTCGTTACATATATGCAACGAATAATTTGAACCTTTGTGTCACCTTGTGTATGAATGTAGTTAAACATTTTTTTTCTCAGTTATTTAATATTATACAACATCTAAATTTTAATATTTAATAGCAAGATTTTCCAATGTACGTTAAATTTGAAAATAATTGATTCTTTATATAAAAAAATAGCAATTTTCTGTTGGTAAAACTAATAAAAGTGTATAAAACAGAACAATCTTAAAATAGATAATATTAATAATGGGGCGTTGTGGTATAATGGTTAGCGCTTTGGACTGTTACACAGATGGTCCGGTGACGACAACATCAATTTAGAAAAATAATATGTATGAGTTTTCTATCACTTATATGTAACGCTACTCCCACCTTCGGTGTTCCCATAGCACTTATGAAACAAAAAGCTTCAATAAATTCGCCAACTCTACATCAGGTGGCGGGCAACAACTGTTCTAAGACATATCTACTCAATTACAGTGTTGCCATGTTTGAAGCCCTTCATCTTTCATCACCTTTGATCTCTCCACTATCCCCTTTTCAAAGAAAGCAACATTAATTAATAGGAAGAATTTCCTGAGCGTGGCTTCTCTTAAAAAAAAAAAAAAATAAAAAATTTCAAAAAACGGTATCTAACACAATAAATGAGATATCTGAAAAATTAAAAAATCTTTTGATGAAAAAAGTAGTACTATAAAACACTAACAAATTTACGATATTACATGCTTCGATTTAAAGCATGACTTTTAATTTTTACACCAAGGCATGTGTCTTTAAAAAACCTTTCATTTTATATTAAACTTGGCCATTTTTATTTTGAATAGAACGAAAAAAAAAACCTAAAACGGGGTCATATTTGACCTCACTTAATAACTCCGAAACATTAGATTGGGCAGCTAAAACAAAAACACACGTCCCTTAAATTTTTATTCTCTACAAAATATCCGATGTTCATTAAGATCTATCGGTCCAGGTCGGTATACCTCTTTTGTAAGTGTTATTGCTATTTTTATTTTACTCAAAAATATTTAAGTTCGAAGTACCGTTATTTTATTACAGTTGACAAATATGACAAACTTTTTACATTTTCCTGCTCCATAAGAAGTCCTTTTTCATGTTTGATTAAAATTTTTATTCAAATTTAAAATCAGACTTTTGTCCAGCTAGATTGGCCAAATCTTACACTGTATGTTGATTTTTATTATTAACATGAATATTAAAATTATCTTTGGTGTAAAACCATAGTTTGATTGTTTGTTTTATACAATATTTTTTGAAAACAAGAATGAAAGTTATAATATATGTTAAGGAATTGTTAAACACGATACTTTAGGTGTTTAAATATATTATCAGCAATAAATTTATAAAAACTTTATTAGATTTTTTGTCAAAGTTTTAATTTCATAATTAATTGTAATGTAATATAAAATAATTATAAAAATAAAATGTTTGAGCTCGAGGCCTGGATTTTTCTTTAATAAAAATTTTTTTTTTTTATTTTCCAATATTTCGAAACTCTTCGAGTTTCATCCTCAGGGAGTATAATGGATTTTACATAAAAACACAAAATTCTAAAAATTAACGTTGTTTATAACTCGTCATCATATATTGCACTGTAGTGCACTGTAGTGCAATATATGATGACGAGTTATAAACAACGTTAATTTTTAGAATTTTGTGTTTTTATTTAATATCCATTATACTCCCTGATGATGAAACTCGAAGAGTTTCGAAATATTGGAAAATAAAAAAGAAGAATTTTAGTTAAAGAAAAATCCAGGCCTCGAGCTCAAACATTTTATTTTTAAATTTAAATTGGAAACGTCGAATAAAAAACAACTACAATGTAATATAAAATATATACAGGAACGTAATGGTCCTTCCAATCTGAGATTAAAAAAATCAAAATTGTTTCATTACTTACAAACTTTTATTGTTTGTGAGGCAAAATATTTTAAACAAATCACAATTTTTGCTAACAATTAAAAACTACTAACGGCATTTAATAACTAATATAAAAACAATTTGTCCTTCTAACCTACTAACTTACTAAAATGAAAATTGGTCTTTCGAATATTACATTTTTACCGCACATAAGCCAAGCCATATCGTGCATTGATTACCTAGATCTTCAACTCTTTGACATTAGCTGTCAGTGCACGTAACTCAAGAGAATATGTTCGACATACGTGGTATACCTATACAAACATTATTTAAATTTGTATGAAAAAGAAAAATAGTTTGAGATCTATGTAATCTATGACATCGTGTGTTACCTACATATTATTACCTCTCAATACATATTGTAAGGCTTCAAAATTAAAAACCTGAACTTTTATTTATTCTCCAATGCCAATAAACCAAACGATATCGTTACTATATCGAATAGATATCACCTAGGTGATATTAATTATCATATATGATAATCACGTAAGCTATAGATGTTTGTTCTAAAATGTTCTTTTGCTAACGATATCAAGAAAATATGATTCCGTCTTCGCTATCGAAATTGCCTGGAATAACGATAGAAATATCGCCAAGATCCAGTGTGGTATCGAAAAACTATAGCTATTCCAGGCGAAATTGATATCGAAAATTATATAGCTAATGATATCATAATCTATTTAAATTTCGATATATTATTTTGAAACGATATTACTTATCATATACGATAATCACTTGTGATACGAAAACTATAGATTTTCTCTTCTAAAATATTCATTTGTTAATGATATAAGCTTTCAAAGAAAATATGATTCCGTTTTCGCTATCGAAATTCCCTGGAATAAACAAAGAAATATTGCCAAAATCCAGTCTAGTATCGGAAAACTATAGCAATGCCATGCGATAATGATATCGAAAATTATATCGCTAATGATATCATAGTCTTTTTAAATTTCGATATATTAATTAGCCTAATTAAAATACAGGACTAAAAGAATCTCAAAACTTTTTAAGCTTCAGTATATGTTGCTGGAACCCCCACTCCACGTCAAGAAGCAGCACTTTTCTAATTTGTAAAAAAAAAGAATTGTGTAAAAACTTTCCGTTTTGCATATATTCTATATTTATTACCAATGTTATATGAAATTTTCCAGATTAGGTTCTCCGAACTACAAAGTACCAAAATACAGCTCTTTAACAGAAACCCTCGAAAGGCGATAAGACCTAAAAGTTTCTTAGTGTTAATTTTATTAATTAATTATTTTATATTTATATGCTAAACATTAACTAACCAAAGAAATTAATTATTTTGGCCAATATTTCCTATTTTCTCCATGTTTATTAATTTTATTTAAATTTTTTAATTGAAGTTAATTTGAAAAAAAAAAAAAAATATCAACGTTTTTTTCGAAACAACTGTATCGAAATGATATCATTATCTCACATAACATGATATCGTTCTAGGAGCTTTAAGATGAGAGCGATTTCGCAATTATATCGTTCTTTTGTTTATTGGTACAACACGTCCACACTAAAGATAATTGCTTTTTTTTAAATTGAAGAAAAATTACGAAATAAAAACTTTTAACTATTTTATATATATAGAACGAATGATATTAAACTGCATAGTAGGGTTATAACTTTTTTCCAAAATGTTTACCAAACACCATACTCATAGAAATAAACCTGCAAAAATAACAGAAAATTAGCTAAAAATTACTTTGCAGAAAAACCTGCTAAAAGTAGCAGTTTTTTTTTTTTTTTTTTTTTTTTTTTTTTTTTATTAATTAATAATCATATAATTACAAATTATATACTATTTCCCTAACCGAGCACTAGCTACTATGGCCTTCGGCGCGTTGTAGCGAAAACAGACCAGTGCCTTTGGTGGGAATCGAACCCACGACCCCGCACAGATAAGCCAGCACGCTACCAACTAGCCTACCGGGGCGCAAAAATAAATGTGTTGACTTTACAAAATTTTTGTATATTCGAGTTGAATTTTAGTTAATTAGTAAAAACTTTTACTAAATATTTGTAGATTAAAATCAGCAATTAAAAACTGTAATATTAAGAGAATTTTTGCAATATTTAACTTAAATTTAGTATAATGCAAAAAGCTGAATATGTTGCTAAAATCAGCAGAAATTTTTGGTAAAAATTTGTAGATTGCTGATTTCAGAGGGGCAGATTTTTTTCGCATTAAAAAACTTGAAAAAAAAACTTTAAATTTCAATTTGTTTTTTACTTCTCATCGGGTAAATAAAACAATTCAGGTAAAGCGTTTATCTTTTTCCTTCAAAATTTGGGTAGAATATTTCTAGCCCTTCTACATTGGTTCTCTGATGATTTTCGGTGACACGAAATGAAACATGTAAGGACCTCTCAGTAGATAACGTCTGCTATAAGTTAGCGGGCAAAAACGTTTTTGAGTAATAAATAAACATTGCACGGTTTTTGTTTAACAAAAAAAAAAAACATATGATCTTGAACTTGAATAATCTTGCTCACATCATAATTTAAATTTCACATTTTTATTAATTTGTTACTTTTAATTTACTAAAATTTAGCTCAAATATAACTTAAAATGTGTAGATTCAACAGATTTATTTTTTCTATTCTTATCTTACTTATATTTAGTAAAAAAACTTTAATCTCTTTTATGTGGGAACTTTTTTTTGAGAACAGTGAAAAAGTAATATTTCTTTATATATTTTTATGAACTTTGTAAAAGTAAAAAGTTATAAGACTACTGCATAGTCTGCAATAACAAAAAACAAATAATTAAACAAAAAATGTATATGTTTACATTAATGAAATAGTTTTTTGTATGATTAATAATTTTCCAAACCATATTTTCGTATAATGCAGTAGAAATATTAATTTTCAAAAAACAACAAAACACTTGTTAAAATGTATACTTTTGCCATACGTTCAAGTGGAAAACACACATTTTGTGTCATATCTGTTCTAATTTTCAATATAAAACATTACATTACAAACTGACTGATCTCTATACATTGAAATATGTACTTTAAATAGTTGTAGTTTTAAATAGTACTGACCAAAGAAGTAGCAAAGGGAAAAATAAACCTAATTTATATTTAAAAAAAATTCATACTAAAAAACTTAGATTTACATTTAATTTAGATATCTGGTAGACTGAAAAGATTAAGGTCAACATATCATTTTATTCATTACATGTTATTATCAGCGCAACCAGAAATATGTTGTAGCATGCTTTTTAATACGGAAAAGTTAATAATACATTTAACCGTTTCAGAACAATTTACGGATTCTGGCATCGATTTTTTAGAGCATATTTTTACATATATTGCTCTTAATAATATTTTTTAAATTTTGGAAACATATTTTCCATTTTTTGGGTAATTTTTTTAACAGCATAAAAAGGGTTTTTGTAGAGCATATTTCTGTTTTCAGTGGTTATTACATATTATTTCGATTTGTGTTATATCTAGTTATAAAAAATAATATTTTTGTCAACTTTTTGGTATTAAAGATTTAAGACACATCTACCTATATACAAAATTTTAGTAAGGTATTGGAAAGAGAACTTGCCAAAAATTGGACCTCAATTTTTGCTTAAATGGAAAAAGGGCGAATATCCAAAAAAATGTATTGAAATTTGAATAAAAATGTGTTATTTTGCAGCAGATTTTGACTACATTTTCATGAGACTTGCAAAACTTGACGAACTATGGTTGGTATTTGTTTGTAACACTATAAGGACAATTAAGTACAATTTCAAATTTTAGCTAATATCAATTTTAAACTCGCAGCTAAATAATTTTTATATAATATTTTGTTAAGGATGGATATTCTCCCTTTTTGCTTTCCACACTTTAAAGTCTTATAACTCAAGAACGGTGAAATTTTTTGCCAATATAATAAGTGTGGATTGTTCCTCGTAATGTTCTTTTAACAACACATTGTTACCGAAAGTAAAATTTTTGTATGTTTTTGTGTTGTATTTAATCAAAATTGTGCGTTAGTTCACTCCCAATTTAAACAAAAATATAAAATATACGAATTATTGCACTTTAAAAGTCATTTTTTTTAGCCTTAAAAGTCAAAATTTCCCCAAAATTTCTGCTAATAAAATGCATTTATGCAAAAAAACGTGTTTGCGAAAAAGTGGTCTATTCGTCCTTATTCGCATGAACTGTTCAATTGTATATGCCATATATTAAGACGAATTAAAAAATTTGATTAAAAACATTTTATTAGTGCGGCATTTTCACTAGTGCGGCAATATACTCTCAATTTTCGGATACGAACATATATGAAACTGCATACGTTATAATATTTGATAATTTTCACATGGGACTTACAATACTTTATAAAGAATATTTTGGTCGTTCCTTTACAAATTTCCAAACGAACCTAGATCTAAAAATTTTAGATTTAGTACGCACAGAGAATTTCTTGGCCGAGTTTTAATGACATTTTTTCACTAAACTAATGAAGTTTTTTTCGCAATGGTAAAAATTTTAATATGGAGTCTAATGTAATTATATCTCATTTGATAAGCTCTCATATACATATAAACACATAAAAATTGGTCCAAAAAATTTGTCATCTCCGTGTATCTAATTGGATACAATTTAATACAATTTTATTCGAGATTTGTCCACATCCAGGATACTAAATTTTATCTTATTAGATATACAGTGGATCAATAAAGTAGTCGAACATATGCATTTATTTTAATCACTTTAATATTGGCTACATTAAAATATGAATTATGATCGATGTTATTGTGTTTTTTCATGTTACGTTATTGCCCTTTAAAAATTAAAAACAATTAAAAAAATATTATGTTAATTTTGTTTTATTTTAAATAAAAATTTTTTGAGATGTAGAATAAGACGCCAAAAAAGTAGTCGGACATATGGCAACACCTTTGTTTTTTACAAAACAAACTAGGGAAATCTCCGTTTTTTAGCTTTTTACATTTGTCAACACAAGTGAAAGTAGCGTGAACTATAAAAAGAAGAAGAAATTCGTTTTCAACACGTTTTTTTTTATTAAAATTAGTGAAAATGTCTAAATCAAAGTTATGCACATCTGAAGAAATCAGAAAAATTATTATAAAAAATTTTGAAGAAGGAACAATGGTCCGAGGAATAGTAGATTTAGTTGGAAGACCAAAATCAACAGTACACGATGTTATTAAAAGGTATAAAATATATAATAAAAATAAGCCCAAAATCTGGTAGACCTAAATTGTTTACCAGCGCGGACGAACGATGGACTGTCCATCAGGTTAAAAAAAATCCTAAAGTTAGTGCTCCGAAATTGGCTAATGAAATTTCTCAACGTTTAAAAAAAGACTGTAACCCGGAAACAGTCAGATTAGTGCTCCGTAATAATGGTTATAATGGAAGAGTCGCTCGTAAGAATCCGTACATTAATTCCGCTAATAGAATCAAACGAATAAATTTTTGCCAAACAATACAAAAGCATGGATATTTCCTTCTGGAATAAAGTATTATTTACAGACGAAAGTAAATTAAACATATTTAGATCAGACGGACAGTCATATGTATGGAGAAAGCCAAACGAAGAACTTAATGAAAAAAAACCTGGAAGCTACTGTTAAGCATGGAGGCGGTTCAGTGATGGTTTGGGGTTACATGTCAGCCTCTGGAGTTGGGGAGCTGTGCATAATAGATGGTATCATGGACCATAAGAAATATTTAAACATTTTTAAAGAAAACTTGGTACCAAGTGTCGAAAAAAATGCGTATAAAAGACACATTTCAGTTTTACCAAGATAACGATCCTAAACATAAGGCTCACGCTGTACGCATGTGGCTCTGGAAACACTAGCACAGTCTCCAGACATTAATGTTATCGAGCACTTGTGGGCACACTTAGAAAATCAGCTTAAAAAATATACGATTTCTAATAAAAAAGACCTCGATAAGGCGTTAAAGGACGAATGGGCGAAAATTGATAATTTTTTTGATTATTATGAAAAAAAAATTATCTTAAAACCATTTTTAATATGCAAAATATTAAAATGATTATAATTTTAACGCTTGTCCGACTACTTTATTGATCCACTGTAAATATGCTTTTTGTAACTTGCAGTTATGCTTATGCTTGGAATGATGCCATTTCTCGTGTCAAATTGGCAATTTAAATTTTGCCTAAAAATCTAGGGCAACCAAAAAATATTTTAATGTGCAAGCCTACTTTGTTTTGCCATAATTTAAAACTAAAAACCCTGTTTATTGTAGTTATTTGTATCGTATTCTATTTTTTTATCAGTTACGCAAGGGGTGGGGTGAGAAGGGTATATCACCCACATCTCCCCCTAGATCCGCCCCTGACCAAAAAGATTAAGACCTTATGATATATAGTAACATTTACTCACCTCTTTATATATTTTTTTCATGTATGCAGATTTTGTATGTAAAATTTTATATTTTTAAACGCACGAACCGATTACCGATTATTAAATAATTAATACATTAATATTATATTGCAAAATGACTTTTTTATTAAACAAGATTTCGTAATACTTTTTTCGAAACCTGCTTAATATTTATCTTATTACAGTTACACATCTTTCTCAATAGAGCAATATTTCCATTAAGAGAAATATAGACATCATTGATATCTATTACAAATACAGAACAATAAAAACAAAGAATAACACTAAAATTGACAAAAAAAAAAAACAAAAAACAACAACACTTTGATGCAGCAATAGTTTTTACAGAATCTTTATTACTGAATCAATTTTAAGCTGCTCTCATTCTCTTTCCACTTTGATTGTTTTTTTGCAGAAATAGAGAAACAACAACACATCATATTTCTTATTGGAATTTGCCAAAAACAAAGAAATAAAAGAAAAAGAAATCTTTAAAATTAACAACACTTTTACTTTACACTTTACTTTAATTATGTATTCTTATTAGTTTTTTCTAGTAATTAATATATTTTTATTGTTTTTTCAATAACTATTTTAATTTTCACACTTTATTCACATTGATAAACAATTTTTTAAACATTTAAAACACTTTCACTATTTTTTAGAATGCTTGCGGACGAGAGACGTGTTAAACCTTCCGATTTAGTCGAGTACGAAATTAAAACTAAATAAGAAACCAATTTAGGGGAGCTGCCAAAACTTAGGAGAGCTGACAAAAGTGAATAGTGTAATGAATGGGAGCGAGTAAATAAGATCAAAAAGGAAGACACAACAAATATTCTGATCATGTGAGGACATGTCAGTGTTTACACTTTTAGTATAATTATATAATTTTTGTAGAAAATAATATTTTTATTGACAAAAATCATCAAATTTATATGCAAATTTAATGGCATAAAGAAAACTTTTTTATATAAAAAATTCATTACCATCCAAAAAATTGCACCAATGTTCAAACATGAATTTTTGTAAGCGAACTTATCTCTTTTCTTGGTGTAAATTTTCTGTATAAAATAATATATAAAATGATATAGGCAATTAATTGTATTGATGTAATACATGGTTATATCCGAAATATGATTGACAAATTTTCTAGTTTGACTCTGCATGGCTCCAATGTTAAATCATTTTATAACCACTTGCGTGTTAAAGAAAGATTTTGCTGGGAGGCTTGTCGAGTTGACTTAAAGTAAAAATCTCAAAAACTCTTTTAAATCTTCTGCGCCATAAGGGTTAATATTCCGCTTTAGGAGTGCAAAAGATATTAGGAGAAAAATGGGTTGCAAATAAAATTGATAATTTTCTTATTTTTCTTCGATCTTTTTAAATAAATTTTTGTCTTTGTTTTATTGAGCTAAATATCCTTTATTTTATAATTATTTATAATTATAATTATTTTTTAATTATAAAAAAATTTTCCCTGAAGAAGTCTTCCAAAGCGAAGACGAAATATTGGAAATAAATAATTATAATTATAAAATAAAGGATCTTTAGCTCAATAAAACAAAAGACAAAAAATTGATAATTTTTAATAGTTTTGTTATTTTTTTTTAATAAAATAAAATGTCCAAATGGGAAGAAACTTGGTACAAATTATAAAGTCTTAAGGCTTTTTGCATGTGGCTAATGTCTGAAAGGATTAATAACGTTGTGGCAAAACCCGTATTACGTTTTAAAAATCAAAATACGGATAACTTAATATGTATATTTTGGTATCAGTTCAGATATAAATTTATTCCGCTATATAAAATCGGATTAAATTGTATCGCGCCATTATTCGGATGTAATTTAATCTGATATTAAAACTAAACTAATTCAAACTTGTATACTTATATGGGGCAATTTCTCGTATGATTATGCAAAGCATCATATTAATTTTTGTATAATCAGGTTATAACTTTTCCCGGTTTTCAAAAAGGTCTCCTCTTTTTGTTTAATTAAAATAAAGATTAAAATTTAGCTAAAATTTTAACGTAATTAGATATAACGATGCATATCAAACTTAAAGGACACAAACGTTTTCAAATTTGATGTGTTTCGCGGATTTTGACAAAAACAGATTAAAGCGTTGTTTCGCGAAGCAGACATCAAAATTCGCAAAATAACGAACACAATACGTAAAAAGT
Organism: Delia radicum; assembly: GCA_021234595.1. NCBI lineage: Eukaryota > Metazoa > Arthropoda > Insecta > Diptera > Anthomyiidae > Delia > Delia radicum. The sequence continues at coordinate 11,322,770 of CM037855.1, read as the reverse complement.
TATTTAAAATATGTTGTGCAGTGTTATTGATCAACTAAATGGTACAACTTTAAAGTTAAAAACTTAAAAAAATGCATTTTATACGTCTTTTGTGTATAAGGATTAGAAATTTAAGAGCCAGAGTTAAATCAATTCAAAAGACAAAAATTGGGGTAAATTTTGTGTATAAAATAATACACAAAATTATATAGGCAATTAATTGTACTGTTGTATTGAAGTAATACGTACGTTAGAGCGACTCAAGTTGTATGGAAGCGAAATTCGTGCAGGGTGTGTACCATCCTCAAAGTGAACATTGGTATTTTTTATGAAGACATCTAAAATATTTCGGCTCTAGCTTTGACCTCTCGTGAGCTGGACCATTTTGAAAAAGGGTCCATTTTTGCATGTTTTGCTAATTTAAGAATCTGTTTCCTTACCAACATACACAATATGGGTATCATAAGAAAGGTTTAGAAACTAAATCCGCTATCGTATTAGAGTTACCACAAAACTGCATTTATATATATTCCAGAGCACCGTGTAAAATGCATCTAATTTGCAAAAATCTAAATTATTTACATAAAAAGATGATGTACTTGGCAAAAGAAAAAAAATTTGATACCCATATTGCCGTATTTAAAACGAAGAGTTACCACCCCATTGCATTTTTGTGAAAACGCGAACTAGCACGAATTTTAAAAAGAAGCTGAGATCCGTATTTAATTAAATTGACTAAAGATTAAAATATGTTAATTTGGCATTTTTATTACAAACAACCCCGAACAAAAAATTCAAAAACCGTTTTTTTTACAGAGTATCCTTAAAAAAAGGACATGGATGATCGTCCTTGGACAAATTGTATATACAGTTGGGCGCGCCTTAAAAACGCCTTTCTTATGATACCCATATTGTATATGTTGGTAAGGAAACAGATTCTCAAATTAACAAAACATGCAAAAATAGACCCATTTTCAAAATGGCCCAGCTTACGAGAGGTCAAAGCTGGAGCCGAAATATTTCAAATGTCATCTTAAAAAAGTCCAAGGTTCATTTTTAGGAGGGTACATCGAGCACTTTTTTTGGTGAGTCGCTCTAACGTATATACATATTTATATCCCAAATATGATTCACAATTTTTCTAGTATGACTCTGCATGGGGTAATATACAATTTTATCCAAAATTAAAGATATAAATTAGATATACTCGTATATATGATAATTATTTATTTTGTATTTTACAATTTATTCAACGTCATTATTAATTAGAAGAGTGTTGGCGTATTTTAAATGCAATATACAATTAAATATTGAGCAAGATGCGATAATTATAAATGTACTTATATACTTATGTCCGGTTAAATACACTGGCAGACAAAAACTTATAAGTGTATATAAAATAGTGTATTATTTTGTGCAAACGTTTTAATTCGCGAAATTAAAGATTTATTACAGCCCGGGTAAAAATTTGAATATGGAGTTTGATGAAATTATATCTCACTTGATAAGCACATACAAAAACCGGGTCATCTACAAATATATAATTATATCACATTAGATATAATTTGATACAATTTGATCCGAGATTTGTCCATATCAGGGACATTAAATTATATCTAATTATATATAAATATGTCTTGTTTAATTAAATTTTAGTCGATAGTAGGTATGCTTTTAGTAACTTGAAGTTATGCGTAAAAGTATTTATGTACAAAATTAAAATTTCTAAAAATCAACAATTTTAAGTAACAAACGTAATGATTAAAAATTATCAAGAACATGTTCAGTGTTTCAAAAATATATAATTAAGTGGTATTATCTTAAAAAACTTACACTTTTTTTATTTGAAATTATATAAAATAAATCACTTGAAAATAATTTCGTTAAAAAAAGTATGGTATTATATATAATGCTATATAAAATTGTAATGAACTTATTTCAAATATTGCGTCACATATAGCTTAATAAGACTTAGCATGGAACCATATATAATCATATCGATCACTACATATATTTGGATTATTATTATATGGCTTATGTAGTTATATATGGAGTAAGATTTGGAGGCATATAATAATGTCAAGTACCATATAAAAAATTCTCTCAATAAAAATTATTAGATGTATTTGTATACAATGATATTAGTCGTAATGTGACTCCATTAAAAGTCAGATATGACTTAATCATATAATATAACGGTGCAAGACTTACTTCACTCCATCCGATCTCCTTACTATTTATACCAGCTATATCCGGCCAAAAATGGAATACAACTCTCATATATGGGCAGGGGCTCCACTGTCTATTCTGAAGCTTCTGGACCGTGTTCAGGGGAGGGCGGTGAAGCTTATCAATGACAGTAGTGTATCCAACTCTATTGATTCATTGGAGCATCGTCGGAATGTGGGTTGTGTGTCACTTTTCTATCGATATTACCATGGGAGATGCTCATCTGAGATAAGTGAACTTATTCCACGAGCCCGAGTTTTTATTCGTAATACTCGCTTATCTAGTAGAGCACATCCGTTTGTAGTTGATTGTCCTGTGTTTCGCACAACGCATTACAGAGAAAATTCGTTTTTTAGTCGAACGATTCGTATGTGGAACAAACTTCCCGCAGAAGTCTTCCCTGTTACTTACAATTTAGAAAAATTTAAATCAAATATCCACAAACACTACTCCCTCTTTCCTCCTTCCCATACCTTATTTTCCTGATCAATACAATGCACTGCATGAGTAGGGGGCATCCCCTGAGTATTGGTTAAATTATAAAAAAAAAAAAAAAATATGTGACTAGTTATAAAAATTTTTATCAGGGGTTGCAATTTAAATTTCAGTTTAGTTTAAGTAATTCAAAAATTGTTTTCCAAAATTGCCATATCGTTAAAGGATATTTCCTTTAAAAATATATTTTTAATTTGTTTTGCTTTTTTTCTTCTTATGTCAAAATTATAAAGCCAAATAAACATTATGTAAAAAGGCTAACATCTTAGCCCGACTATTTTTTCCAACTCAACTGTATCTCACTAACTCAATCTCATCATTATTAAACAAACATGCAATTGCAAACATATATTCATTCCAGTGTTGACAATATGTCTGTCCTTAAAAATAAAAAAAAAATTATTTGTTCTTGTTGAAAATGTCAACGGTTTATTAAAAATATATATATATTGTCGTTATCATCGAGTTATCGATATATTTATTTTCATACATACCAGCCAACCAACTCCACCCTATATAAAAGTCCCATAGAACCCGCATAACTCACAATTGAATTCAACTCAAACTGTATTATAACGAAAGCAATTAATACTTGCATGTATTTTTCACGTTTAACAATTATTTACGTGCGTGCTGTTATAGGTCTTGTATATATTTCGTCGTCAGATGGATGGATTGGATTGAAATAAAATACTTCACGTATATTGGATTTTCTTGCTTTGCATGCACGCATGTTGACTCTTGGCGGGAATGGTAGTCGAAGTGGTTTTAATCATTCATCTTGCATGAAAGTGTTTCAAATTTTTTGTTGATTTTTTTTATTATTTTTTATTTTTTTTCGTTTTTTAATTTTAGTTTCGGTTTAGTTGTTTTGATTGTTTGTTTATTTATTTTTGTAAATGTTTGTTTATAATTTGTATTTGTATTTCAACGGAAATACGTTTTTAAAGAACTTTAATGTATAATTGTGGTCTTATATTATGAAAAGTAATTTTTTCCTCCCTTCTTTTAATAACTTAAAAAATGTGTTGAGATATTTTTTATTTAAATTGTGTCGTGTTATTAAAAAGTAAGGTAAAAATGTTATGACTTTCATGGAATTTAGCGCAAAATATCAAAATATTATAATGGCAATATTTATTCTGCAAAACATATTGAATTGCTATCAGCACTTACATCAAAACATGTTCATTAAGCCTGATATTAAAATCAAACAAAGAAATTATATACAAAATTTCATATTTCAGAGAGTTGAAATACTGATCATGACTGATGTAGGTGGGTGTGATTTTTGAATTTTACTCCAAATGTTTAGCATTATTCTAGGAAGATTGGTATTAAAACCAAACAAAATTGTTCCAACAAATTTAAAGTTATAACGGAAAATATGAAAGTCCAGGTTAAATGGAATATTTTTTTTTTAAACACAACTTAAAGCATGATATTCTGTATTTAAGCAAACTTGATTAATTTTGACATTTCTAACATCAAATCAAATATTGTGCATATTAATGAATAATTGAATGTTATTTATTTTATTTCAGTTTTTTTTTTTTTTTTTTAAACTCCAACTTTTCATTAAATTCTTGTGTAAATTTTAATACCAAAGAAATACCCGGTTTTAGATACGGTTTACTTTAATACCATTCTCATTATATATTTACAATTTTGTCTCGTTACTTTTACCAAAAACGTCAAATATACATAAACAAATACAAGCAGACATTCTCTTGCTATATTAACTATGCGACCTATCAAACAAATTCAGACCTACAAATAACGCTTTACAACCCTAGAGTCAACAAATCAATGCATTTTCATATAAAACAGAACTATCCAGAACGTAAATACACTTTAAAGGGAAGGCTACCCAAAGAGATTTACATTTTTCAGTAAAACAAAGTAACGAACCGAAAAGTAGTACAACATAATTGGACGATATTTCAAAACTTTATTCACAAAAAATTCTAATATCGACCTGTTTCGGTTTTTTTTTGGGTCATTTTGTAAACTAATGGCGCTTAAATGGGTCCAACAATTAATTCTTAGTTTTTCCAAGTTTCATATAATTTTTATTAAAAATAAAAATTATGTTTTTTCGACCTATGATTGTGCAATGAAAATGAAAATTATTCATGTTCGAGGCCTTACTCTATATTTCTTTATTAGGATATTGTCCCTAACAAATAATCTATAGAGTTTTTGTTTTCAAATTTATTAATTGACCACTTTTAGGAATGTGTTGATAGGTCTATTTCTGGAATTTTCTAGGTTCCCATCATCATAACACGTTTTGAAAGAAGTGACAATCCCATGCAAACATCAAACATTCATAAAACTTAGTTATCCCACTAAATGGGAACTAATAATATATATTTTTTTTATTTTTATAAAATTTTATTTAAATCGTTCATATTCAAATGTGATGTCATAGGAAAGGGATTTTTATGGCTGCTTTTTGCCATTTTTGGTACTTTTCGGCTTGCATTAACCCTTTGATGACCATGACTAAAAACAAAAAAAAAATTAAATTTCTAAACATTCGCCATATAATTTTAATGCGCTAAATATTTGATCAAAAATACACACCTTTGAAAATTATTGTTTTTTGCAGATGCGTGTTCAACCCTAAATGGATAGATTTTTTTTTTTAGTTAAATAAATCATTTTCTATAGTATTATTCGGAAATGTCAAATATATTTGAAACATTTGTTAGTAAATTTTCGGAGGGTATAAAAATTTGTTGTCTGACTGAACTGCTGCTTACAAGGAAAATGGTTTACGGTCTGAGCTATTGTTGAGTTTTTCATGTTGGCTGGCTAACAGCAAACTTATATTGTTCGCATGTGTGTTTAAATAAAATAGAAAAAAAAAAATAAAACAAAACAAAACCAGAGCCAGAGCGAGGACAAGAAGAAACAAAATTACATCATAAAGGGAAAACACTAGCAATGCAAAAATATATAATTATACAACAGTTTAATCCCTTTCGTTGTCATGTCACGTATTTTAGGGTCAACTGACTTACTCGTTTGCTGTTTTTTATATATATTTTTTTAACTGCGAAAACGATAAACCGACATAACTAATATAATTAATATAAGAATGTAGTTGTTTGTGTAGTATTACATATTTTTAAATGAAAAAGCAGACATTTGTAAAACAAATTTCAGTTTTGACTACATTTGCAGTTCATTTTAAAAAACAAACCACATCAAATGACCGTACTATGAATTTACATTAATTTTATCAGATTTTTGATTTTATTTAAAGAAATAAAACAAATAAACAATTGTGAATTTTTTACTACATTTGTGGTTCATTTTAATCGCATTTTTTGGTTCATTTCATCAACAGTAAAAAAAAATGACAATGTTGAATTTAAGGAAATGTAGGTCATCTTTTTTTCAAGTGAAATTTCATTTGTTTTAACTGCATTTGCAGTGATCTTTATCTACATAATATACTAAGTGTAGCTATACTTTAGAAAACAGAATTATTTGAGCTTAATATACCAAAATATTTGACTATTTTTTATCTTAAATTTCTTTTGGCATACCTTCCCCCACATGGTAACATCAATAATAAAAATTTAGAATACTTTCGTAGACCTCACAACCTCAAAATATACAAACATACGTGCATTTACACGTATTAAACATGACATATAGCACTTTCAATATTTAGTGTATACAGTTTTAAGAAATAGGTTTAAAGGAAAAACCTTCACATGCCAATAACATAAATATTTAAACAGTTTATAAGTATGTGAAATATCCATGATAGAACTGCATAATATAACAAAAAAAAAATGTAAAAAAGTGAAGTTTCACTACGGAGAGAATAAACTGAATAATAGTAATTTAGATAAAATATATAAGGTTCCATATAAAATACGAGTACTATAGTGTGAATCAAGTACTTACCACCAGTGGTATAAACATGACATAATAAATGACAGCCCAGGCTGTTGTGTGATATTAAACAGCGCAAAGAATATGAAATACATAAATTCTGGGAATATAAAATTAAAAACCTAAGGGCTTTTATGATACTGGATTTTTAGTTTTTTTTTTTTATTAAAAGGAAAGCGGTCTCTTTTTGGTTTTTGTATTGATATGACATTTTAGAGGTTGTAATAAAAATAAAAGTCATGAAAATATTTAAAGATTATGGAAAAATTAAAGCTGAACAAAATCAATGTTTATGCAATTACAGATATTAAACTATTATATGATAATAAAAGTGTAAATATAAACAAGTTTTATGGAAAACAAATTTATAGTAAAAACCCTTTAATAATAATGTTTAACCACAGAATATTTCTAATTCCTAGAAAAAAAAAAAAATCAAAATTTTAAAAATTTTTATTTTGGGACACGTGCTTTATAAAGCAAAAATTGCTTCTATGGTCTGTATATGAGCTACTTCAAAAATGTTCGACAAATTTCTGGTTGGGGCAATATATATTTTGAAATACAATGTGATCTTTAAATTGATGTTGGCTTTAATCAATCCAAGAAAAAACTGAAATTTTAATATTTTTAATTTGCTTGAAACTTAAAGTTGCCACCGTTAAAGAGAAATGATTAACGCGAATGTAATTAACATGCTTAAACTTCGGTTAAAATATACACAAAGTCACTGAGTAGAAAAGCATTACCATATAAGTGGTTATATAAGGTGGCGCAAAAGTAATCCTCCTATATAATAAATACATTATAAAAAAAAAAACATCGGAAGGTTATTTTTGCGCCACCTTATATAAGTACATATATGGTAATAACAAGTACTTACAATTTTCATTACATATCTCATTACTTTTATATGGGTTTGTCGAGCAAAATAATGAGATATCATTACTAAATACCTTATGAAAACTCAAAAAATATGTGGGTACCTACTAGTATGGACAAAATAATGTGTATAAAAATAAATTTTCAAAAAACTAAAGTTACTAAAAAAATATTTTTTTTTATAGAAATTTTTTTTTTTTTAATGAAATCTACTCACACTGTGTTCGAACCTGGAACTTCTGGTTGTCAGTCAAGTGCTCTGATTTCGACATGTTATACTTGATAGATAACAATATAAATGACTTGCTTGCTCAAGATGTCATTACTTACCAACTGAAAAAAAAAATAAAAAATAAGTATTTATGTATGTACTTACTAGAGTTTTGAAAAATAATGAGTCTAGAAATGAATTTCAAAATATTTTGAGATCATCACTTTATATTTAAAATAATGATAAGAATAAGAACTTATGGGTGGTTCACTGATAGAATTATAAGGTGGCGCAAAAGTAATCCTCCTATTAGAAAATGCTATACATAATAAATACATAATAAACAAAAAAAAACATCGGAAGGTTATTTTTGCGCCACCTTATATAATTAACAAAACAATTTCCTAGAATTTTTTTCAATGAAGAATTTCATTATATCCAAACAATTTTATTAATATTAAGAAGTATACTAAATATTTTTTCATAAAATTTCATAGTTTCATAACAAAAAATCATTCGTTTTCATAAATTATCTCTTCATAAATTTAACAAACATTTTCTTTAGAGCTTTACAATTATTTCAAATATGTACTTAATTTCTTATTTTTTTATAAAATTTCATAATTTCATTAATTTTCATGCATTTCAAACTTTAGTTTTAAGAATTAACTCTCAAGCGTTCAACATATTTAAATAAAGTGCTTTATTATTTCAATGTAGCCTTTTCTTAATTTTGTATTTCTATGAAATTGTTTATAAAATCATATAAAGCTGTTCATTGGCTTAGTTCCAATGAATTTTTCAATGACATTTACGAAGAGTTTTAGCAATTGAAAGAAATTCTTAATATCAAAAAATTTTATGAAACTGTTTCATAAAATCTATAAATGCTTAATTGTCGGAATGAAGATTTTCATTAATTTTACAAAACATATCATAATCAGTAACTTTAATGAAACCTGTTTCATAGATTTTATGAAAAGTTTCAATGGACGAGCTTCAGTGACAATTTTCATTAAAGCTATGAAGAAATTCATTATTGAAGTGAAGGTAATCCTCTCAGTGTAACGCATTATTTTTTGTATTGAAATAATCGTATAATTAACTAGATATCAGTAAGTCCTTATTTATATTATTGTTAAAGTAATGCAAAGAGTAATATAGTGTCATTACTGGTAGTGGGAAAAATAATGACATGTCATTACCTTTTCTACACTACACTGCGCTATCGGATGCTATCAATGCCACTGCAAGTCGTCATTTGATTAAATTCGTCTTTTGATTTTCATTAAAATAATGCAGTTTTTCATAAAATTTAGTGAAAAATTTCATATTCTTTATTAGATATTTCATACGACTAATAAAAAATTTTAATTAAAAATAGTTTCCTTTACACAATGAAGCTTTCTAATACAGTTTAGGATATTTTTAAATCACATTGTGAAGAAACTTTAATAGTCTATTGAAGTAATATCATAAAATAAAATTTGTCCAAGAAACTCTCTCTGTACTCTTTTTTAAATATTTTATTTAAAGTATCAACAATTTTTGAAATTCATCATATTCATTCCCATTTTAATTATGATAATGTTTTACAAATAATAAATTATGATTTTCAATGCAACTTTTACGATTTATGTAAACAATCAATACCCTTTTTGTTATCAAAGTTTAAAAATCAAAAAAAATATTTATTTGTACCCTATCACATGATCAGGATATATTAAATTTGTAATATTGGTTGAATATTGAAAAAAAAAATAATAAGAAATCAAAATTGATATTTAATTATACCAATCGAGTGTAAGTTTATAACTTCTTCAGCACGCAGATCAAATATATGATTGAACATGATTGTGGACACGAAGATATCATATTATGATCCTAATTATCATATACATGATTCTAGCTGATCATATTATGATTACCTAAAGCGATTTCATCGTCATGTAGAGTCATAATATAAATGCGACGATCATATTATGATTGTTAGTCATTGCAGTTATAACATGATGCTCGTAAACTATCATAATATGATACTATTTTCTCTGCGAGTGGCATCCTTTTCTTTTATAGAATAGGAATCGGAGTATCAAATCGTTTTTTAAAAGATAAGGTCTAAATATTGTACTAATAAATGTTTATGATTATGCATCTGAAAATACAAGAAATTTCCTAAATTATCATAATAACAAAATTTGTTGCATGGCAAATTCATAGACAATTAATTTTTTAATTGATTTAATGAAATAATTATCAACACTAAAACTGTTATATGTAATACGCAACTTTCGTAACATTGATTGAATTAATTACAGAATTTTAGAAATGTTGAGGTGAAGAAAAGAAGAAGATTAAACATTTTCCTCTAAAAATTGTCAACACTATTAATTTGAAATCAGACCGGTTTCTGCCATTATTATTTTAAATGGACAGGCTTCTTCAGTGATTTTCCATTGTTAAATTGTATTATTATTTGAAATATTCATAATTGTCCAGTTGTCGGTGAATAAATAATTTTTTCAACTTTGAGGCTGTCGGGAATCGAACTAGCGTTATTGTACACATTACAATCGTAACATACCAAGTAGCAACCGCTTAACGATCACAGCTAAGTATGGCCTCGATTGCAATGTAACTAACTTACAGTTTCATTCCCACTTTCCATCTGTTGTTGTAATTCTTATTTCAGGAGTGCCAACATTGACCACCCAAATATTACAATTTATTAGATTTTTTATGTTTTTTCTATCTTTTCTTTCCTCCGTCTCTATTTTTACAATGTTACCAATTGCCGTATTGTTTTTACGTACAGGAGATGGAACCTCGTGTTTTCGTGAGACACTTGATACGGGGCAAATTTTTTTTGTTCTTCAACGAAATATTAAATTGATGGAATTAAAGAATTATAATTGTTTGTGTGTAGCGGTTTTGTATGATCAGTGTTAACCGTCTTTAACTTTCTTACTCTTTTTTCAATTGTTTTCTTTATCTATTTTCTATTTTAAAACTACAATTTGTATTGATATAAATGAATTATTAATAATAAATTAAATTTATAAGGTTAAAACATATTTATTTAAACAATCACATTTTACTTATAAACATTTATGTGACAACCTTTTCAAAATATTTCTATTTTAAAAACTAATTTTTTAATTTCTATTCTTGTCTTAAGATTTGTGTGTCCGTCCGTCTGTCTGCCATTTAATGTCTCTACTGTATTGAGACAGGTGCCATGTTTTTATTTAGTAAATTAAAATTTGATTTAAATATTTATAATAATCATAAGTAGACAAAAAGTCCAGTTGCATACAAATATTATTAGATTATATATTTAGGGAAAAAAAGGGCGCAGTAAAATATAAAATGAGGGAGCAGTGTTGGGCTAAGGCAAGTTCTTATAATTTTTATATTGATATTTATTTATAAGTCTCTAGTTGGGCTCAAAGTTATTTAACTAACTCTAAACTCCAGATATTATTGTTTGGTATATATTGAGAGCAAAAAGAAAATATCTAGTCACCAGTTTTGGTGTTTTTCGATGTTTTGACTTTCAACAATTTTATAAGTGAAAACAAAAAAAAAAAAAAAAAAATCGGATCACCCAATAAAATAATACAACAATATGTGGCTCGGAAAGCTTTTTATTTGTTCTTAAGACTTCGTTAGTCTATTTAATAACTTTATAAAGACTTTATAAAAATTGTTTTTTTATTTTTTAAATCACATGTTTTTCATATTTTCTATGACATTACCTTAACTTCAATATATTTTATTCAAATTTAAATATTTTGTTACTAACATAAAGTACATTATTATTCTGAAATTTCTTTTCAGCGTATCATGCTGGCATCATGTGAGCTTTTGAAAGAAAATCTAAAATTGTTTTTCAAAAGAGACTTAAACCTAATTCTTATTTTTCTTTGTGCGTTTACTTAAGCAGATAAAGCAATATTCGTTGTTCGAAAAACGGAAAATTGAGCGAAAATGTACCTTAACCTTTATATAAAGGGTGCTTGCGAAAAAATGTTTACATTTTGTTTTCATTACAACTTTGACTACTTCGCACTAAACCAGAGATCTGCTAATATAATATATGCATCGGATCATTCCAATATACATAAATAAAAAAACCTTTTACTTTTTTAAGAAATACTTTATAAAATTATTATTATTGCTCAATATCGCCTTGATTCTTTATTGCATCAAAAAAATATAAAGATTTCGAAAAAATACTATGAAATATGTTGAAACAGAATTGTAAACCTGAAGTCTCTAGAATTACCAATGGGTTTCCATACTACTCAGTGTAGCTCAATGTGCTCTATTTTTAATAAACTCGCACCATTTGCTTGCCCAAGATTTGTATTTTGTTGTTGAGAGGCGTGAGAAGTAAGATACTAGATATACTCTATTTGTATATACTCTTCGGAATTACAACGAACCCAAAATGTTTATTTCAAATAATTGAAATTAATGAAAAATATTAAAAGTAATGAAATAAGATAAAGGAAATATTAGTTTTCGGAAGGCTTTCAATTTAGTTTTCTATCAAAATAGCTTATTTTTAATTACAAAACACTAAAACATTGTCTCGAGGCGGGCTTGCCGGCTAGAGGGTTAAATAGGGCTCAGTAAACTGTCATTTGTACACACAACAATTGTTGACTGAAAATACAATTAATTTGGTAGTTTTTTGAAACATTTTACAGTCCTTTAATAAAAATTTTGAATTCGTGGATTTTTAACGTTAGTTCAATTATAGAGCTTCCCTTGTTTATTTAACTACTATAGTTCATTAGCTCATCATCATCATTCTATAATATTTTGTTAAAAATTTAATTATTCATATTTTTTTGTTTATTTGTTGTTCTCTTCATATTAATTAAAAATTAATATAACATCTTTTTTATTCTATGCAAATTATGGTAGTTATCAGAGATGGCTTTAAGGCATTACGAAAATAGTGCAGTTTTTAAAAACCAGGGAATGAGAAATATGTTTGGGCACATTGAACCCCAAACCATTTCTGTTCATACCCTATGGGAAATGAGGAGTCAATTGACCCAAAAGTGACTGGTTAAAGAAGGACTTATCACAGGAATGGTATAATTTAATACTGAAGTGGGTTAAGCAGTTTCAATTGTCCTAAAATTACCAATCCTGTGACTGGTAAAGGGAGGACATACCATTTAACCAGAATGCTTATTAACACGAAAAAGCCAGTTGGCCAGAATTTTGCTCATTGGAAGCTGTTTAGTTTTCGTTTATTTTTTACGACATGGCCCTTTTGCGACAGTCTTGTGGTATGCCCATCTTTGGTTAGTTCTGTGGCATGCCACTATGTGGTTTAAAGCAGGACAAATGACCCCCTCCTATGACAAGACAATGTTAAAGTTGCCAGCTGTTTATATAGGGTAGGGTTTAGCAGAGGACCGGTCTCTGGCGCGAAGGGGCCGATCCTGTGGCACACGCAGAACCGGTCCAATTCCCCATAGGGTACGAACAAACTAGCAACATTTATTGTCCAATAAACATTAGAATAAAATCGAGCTTCTTTTAAAAATGCCCTATATTTAGAATTATTTGTGTTATGAGAAAGTTATTATTTATTTCAAAGAACTTAAACCGATATTCTTGCTAAATTTTTAGGCCCACGCCATGATAACTTCCAACCAAAGAAACCGGTCTTAGATGGCAGGCTAGAAAGGACCCAAGATGGCGGTGACCGTTCATAAATCTGACTTTGAATATGAAAGGGTCTAGTTATTTAAATATGGCGTTGCCAAAGAAGCGGTCAATATAAAAATGTTGGACACCTTGTGACTTGGTAGACGTTGTGTCTAAAATTTGATTTTCATATAAATTAAAAAAACCTTTAAGGCTTTATCTTTAAGGCTTGATCATAGACAAACTTACTTGCTTTACAAGACAAACATTGATATAGTGATGCTTATGCATAATTGCTGGCTAACAGAGGAGTTAGGTTTTTTGCGTGTGTTTTTAAATATAAATGTAAAAATTAAAATAAAACAAACCCTACAAACAAACAAAACATGTTAAACCAGAAACACTACGAAAACAAAATATAATTGAAGTGCAGTAGTATGCGCTCAGTTGACCTGTCACGGGGTAGGTCTTTTAAAGTAAATTCTCTTAGTTGTGCGCTGCTAACAAAATATTACAAAACAAAAGGTAAAGTTAAGTTCAGAACTATTTCCAAATTATGAATATTTAAAATTCTGAAATCAGAGTTGAAAAATTACAATAAAAATTGATATCAAAAATGCACTGAAATTTTCAATACACCATTTAATCGAAAAAGAGAAACTAAATCAAATGTTATATGTCTTAATTAAAAAGAAGAAAAAAAAAAAATATGAAACAAAAATTTAGTGCTACTCCAACTGCGATCTTAGCTATCAGAATAAGTCAACTGTGTTATTTTAATTTTTCGTGATTTATTTTTGCATTTATTTTCAATTAATTAAATCTTTTTTGTGTCTTTCATTAAATGACGTATAAAACCTGTGATGTGTATTTTTTAAAAATTATGTAAATTTGACGAGAAGACTAATTATTTAATAAAAAACGAATCCCTGATGATGTCGGAAAATACCGACGAAACGTAGGAATACAAAAAATGAAATAGAAAAATTCTTGTATTTACGTTTAGAAAATTCATGACCTTGAAAGCCTGATTAGAATAACACAAAAGTTTGGCCGAGTTTTAGATAAATTGAGTTTTGTATTTTTGTAAAAAATCTGAACTAGTTCAGAACTTTTTTAAATTTTTTATTTTTCTTAATGTTTTAATAAAAAAAAACACAAAATTTAATTGAAAAAGGTCGAAATATATATATAAAAATTAAAATTTATTAAATTTAAAGAGCTCTTCTAAAATTTATTTATTTCCAGAAACACAACTTTTAAATTTTTGTAAAATATTTTCAAACGAAGGATTAAATGCACTAAATTTATCATTACATCATTACGATTCTATTTTATATCATAGTGACATAGTTAAAAAAAAACAAGTATTCTAACTTCCATCCCTGATATCTACATATGAATTTGTATAATGTTGTCCATTTTTCGTTTCCTTATTTGTTTGTAATAATAATCATGAACTTAATTATAATATTTCTTTCATATTCTTTTATTTATTCAAAATTGGAAAAAAAATAAAACTTTATGTAGAAGGAGTAACAAATAGTTACGACAGCAGAATCAAAAGCAGTAGCCAGAATGTTGGAACAATCATCATCAGCATCATCAGCATCATCATCAAGAGCTGTAGTAGCAGTTGGAGTATGTACAGAAGAATTCATCTATGAGTCTTTCAAGTATCTATTAAGAGCACTTTTTCCAAAACATATTTGCATATAGTAGTTTTTTAATGTAGATTAGGGTGGATAGAAAAAGTCAAATAAATTTATGAAAAATTCTGAATTCAACGAACTTCATCGTTTGGCAAAGTTTTTTGGAAAAAAAAAAATTCTGTAAATTAAGTTTATTTGATAATTATTTATTTTTAAATAAAAAATGGAATTGAAAATGAGTTTTTTTTGTTAATTTTTTGAGCTGACATGACCTAAAATATTCACGTAAATAAAAACTAAATTTTTGTTTACAGTTTTGTCCCGACGTTTCGTCGAGTATTTGTCAACTTCTTCTGGGGATTCGTAAATTTTAATATTATTAGGTTAAACAATTTTATAAATAATTTTAAAAACACGAATTTAACAATAAAAACACATCCTAACTTAATATCACAGAGTACTTTGTAGCTTGAATTTATGTTTTTTTCAAGTTCATGGTTTTTCTTATTTGTTGTTTTAGTTTTAGAGAACATTTTCCAAAATACCACAATCGATCCACCTTTAAGTACATTTTATGTACTCTAAAACATAAGAGTATGTGTGTGTGTATGCTGATGACTTCCATAAAGATGATGATGTCAATAAAATAATACAATATTGTAAATAATTGTAAAAAAAAATACCATAGTGAATCTAGACCGAGTGTAGAATACCGTAATTGAACCGAAATTGTCACATTTTCTAATTTTTGTTGATTAGAGATATTATTAAATTGTTTCCCAAATTATGGTTAGTGTTAGGTTAGGTCGAAAAGAGGATTCGGAGAAGGAAAATGCTTCCCTAATCCGACTGAAGTCCCTGAGGACAGAGAGTCGGTTTGTTGTGTGCTCTAAAAATCGGTCCCATGTCATATTTCCCAAATTTACTTTTATTATTTTTAGTACAAACTATTTTTGCGCTATATGTTGACAACAGTTTTTTTTTTTTTTACAAAATTTTAGTTATATTCAATCTATTATTAACTTTTTTTAGAGTAATTATATAACTTCTTATAATCCTCATCGACAGCCAAAATAAATTTTTTTGATATACCGATGCACACTAAATCCAAATCTGGCAATCGCGGTTTTATATATACATCAATCACCCCATTTCTACGTATATTTTGCCTAATGTTTCGAAATTTTATCTCAAAAACATGTTTTTTTTTTAATAATATAAATCTACACAAAATTATATTATATCTGAGTGTAATCCTGTCGATGTTTGTATCAGGATAGCGCTCTGGTATTGCAAGGAAATTTAACTTTTTAGTTTTATTAAGCATGTTAAACAAATTGTAAAATCCTATCATTGTGCATAAGCTAGACATTCCAAAGAATATGTTTTTGAATTAAAATTGCAAATTCATAGAAAATGTCTTGAGATATTCAGAAAAAAACTTTAAATAACTTTCGTCATGCTTCAAATATCAAATTAAAAAAATAATCTTTTCATTTAAAAATTAATTTTTTTACACTACTACTGAATAAATTTAAACTTGTTACAGAACCAGACATTTTAATATATATTTTTTAATAGATTTGGGTACGCTGCTTCTAAATGTGTATATTTGAAGATTTTGGTATATCGCGGTTTTTATATTGAGTTACATACTTAATTTATTAATATTTCTAAACAATTCAGGATATTTTCAATGAATTTGAAATTTTAATACAAAAATGAGTTCAGTGGAATGTTTCGTTTACGCATAGTGATATAACTTATAATACCTAAATTTATAAGGAAAAAACTAAACATGCAAAATTTTCCACTTCCTTGCAATAACGGTAAGATAGGCTGAAACAAACACCGACAGGATTTTACTCAAATGATATATAATTTCCAGTAGATTTATATTCGTAAAAAAAAACTTCATGATTTGGCTGAAATATTTCGAAAAAACTAAGCAAATTATATGATAAAATATTCACACAAATATAAAAACCGCAATATGCAAATGAGACAAAAACAAATGTTGACAGATTTGAATTTAGCGTACCTCTGTCTATTAACAAAATGTGTATTTATAAGACAGGTTCTGCAAAGAGTAAACTTTTTGTCCACGAAATTTTAACAAAATTTTTCATAAATCAAAAAGTTTTTCTAAAGTGTTTCATTTCTTATATAAGAATTATAATATTACTAAAAAAAAATCCTTTGTCTAGTGTAGGGTATATATAAAAAGGGTTTATGATTTATAAATTCAAGCGATTATTGATATAAAAAAAATCATATTCAATACACTGCATTGCAAAACTATAATTACACATTAATTTCAGAAAATTTCGTAAGTTAAAAAAAAGTAGAAAAGTTTTACCGGCACAATTGTAAAACCAATGGAAATCTAATACTATTTAACAAAAAAATAATTCATTTATTTTTTATTTTACTAATCGAATTTCTTCCGTTATAGATATATGTGCATCAATAACTGCTTTTTTTAGATGAAGAACGTTTTCACATTGACGGTTTTCAGTGTAAACTCGACGTGTTAATACTCAAAAAATATTCTCAATGGGGTTTTGATCCGGAGAACAGGCGGGCCATTACAATACTCTTATATTTTTTGATGATAGCCATTTCATCGTCTGACGGCTTACATGTATTGTGACATTGTATAGCTGGAAAATTAATTCTTCTTCGTTGCTATTTTCAATAAATGACACCAGTTTCCCTTCTAATACTGTAATGAACTCAGAAGAGTTCATTATTGTCGAAACAAAAAGCGCACCAAACCACTAAGGATCAGCCTCTGATTTTTTTTTTTTTTTTTGAGAAATATCGCAGTTTCTTAAGTAGGTCTGTCCAATAGCTCTTAAGGTTGAACTTTTTCCCATCAGAAAAATTGCCTTTTCCAGTTGTTTGAGAATTCCTTTTTACGAATTCAAGTCGAGCAGTTTTGTGGCGGGCTTATAAACTGGTATAGACATCAGCTTTTGGCGACTAATCATCTGGGAATCCTTTAAGAGCCTACTTAGGGTTGATTTGCACACATTTCCCTTACAGTCATCGATTATCTGATTGAGACTATTCATTGCTTTACTGGCACAGTTGATTATTTTACGCCCGTCGCGATCAGAAGGCTTTTTTTTCGAGTCGGCTGTTTTATTTTTACCATAAGCACTCGGATTATTTGCAAAATTTGTGACAACCGCTTGTATGCGGTTTATTTTTCTAGCCATTTCCTGAAAACTTAAGCCGCTTTATAAATATTCTGAAATCTGCCTTTTTTTCAAAATCATTTAGATATGAACCAGTCCACATTTCATTGCAAATTGATTAAAATTGCATTATAAACAAAAATAATTCTTTATTTGCTATTCTTCTTTGTTTGCCGTTATATGTAATTATACACGCAGAGAAATAAAGTGCCAACAGAATTGAAAAGTGTATTTTAATGGTAACAACTTATAACTTCAGTTAGTACAAAGATATTTACATTAGATTTCTGAATATTTTGAGAGTTGCAACAAAAATTCTATTGAATTCACCGAACTTTGTTGTGAAAACGAATGTTGTGCCAAAACACCGAAATTAACCGAATTTCAGTTTAGCAAAAAGCAAAAAATCATTTGCAATTATAGTTATGCAACGCAGTGTACTAGAATTTCAAAGCAGTATTATTCTAATTTGAATTTATATTGTTCATAAGATTTGAAATAATTCCTATAAAAAAAATCAGCTTCGAGAGTTGCCTTTCTTATAAGGTTTTAAAAAAATAAATTCTAATTAGTATTTTTTTTCTCTATACAACTAATTTTGGTTGGTCAAGTGTTTGAATAGTTAAGTGGAAAATAAACATAAATTAAATAAAGTCATTTCTAGAGAAAAGGAAAATAAACAAAAATAAAAAATACATAAATTAATAAAATAAAAATTTTAAAATTTTCAATGTTTAATAAATGATTATGACTTTAACAAATATTAAAAATAAATTGAAAAAAAAATTTATTACCTTAAAAATGCTTAATGCATAATAATTTAATATTGTATCAAATAATACTGAAATGTTTTTCTGGTTTTTGTTGGGAGGTCAGTTCAAACTCCCTTTCAATTGTTTCTTGACTGACATTAACTTTTTAGCAACGTACACTCCTAAGTGTGTAGAGTTATAAACGTGACTTCACTATTAATTTTCTTTCTTTATTTTTTATTTTTTTGGAAATTATGATAGAAAATTCTTAATAATTTAACCAAAAACCACATGGAGAAAAAACATTATTAATTTTGTTAGATGCACTTGTGCATTTGTATTAGTTTATAATTTATAAAAGTACCTGTATTGACAATGCAACAAGATGATGTACGGATATGCTGTCAATATAAATGGGGTTAAATTAGTCACATACATAATCAAAAATTGTAATTCTGTGGTTATAGGAATACATATTTTTTTTTTTTATAAATTATTTAAAGCAAAAGGCGTAGTTTTAAAAGGTGCCCAAATGGGAACCTATTTGGTTGCACTAAAGCTACATAAAAGCTGCCCTAACAAGAAAAGTCGAAAATTATCTGACTATTTTTACCAATACTAGAAGGATCATTAACGCGTACCTAAATAAAAAACCGAATTTTAGTGTCCATTACGCTTTTGTTAAAATTTTCTAAAAACTGATTTAAAATTCATACATTTTAGACAAACGAGAACAAAAAATGATAGTGTTAGCATTGAAAATCGACAATTCGACAAAGAAATACCTTAAAACATTGTATACATCCCGAGGATTCAGAGATCGGACCTAGGTCGAAGTCTCTATATGAACCGTATCGGTTACTTCAATATGACGTTGTCATGAAAACAAGGTAATATGAAATATTTTAAAAATCAAGTTTGATATAATTTTTATTAAAAATAAAAATTATATTATTTCGACCTTTAATTTGAATTAATTTAATTTACATATTTTAAGAACCTTTAGGCAACCACGTCGAAAAATTTATCTGAGTTAAATAATTCATATTGGCTGGCTAACAGCAATATTATGTTTTTTGCGCATGTGTTCAACATAAAAAAAAACAATGCCAAAAGAATATTAAAGAATAAAAATGAACAGTAAAAAGCAACATCACCAACACAAAACAATTTTTAAAGTGAAATAATTGTGTCAATCTAAAATTTATAGCTGAAGCAAAAGAGTTTTAGAAATTATAAACATTTTCTAAACATTTTCAAAAAACTGTTTTTAAATTCATACATTTTAGACGAAAGAGAACAAAAAATCATGGTGTTAGCATAGCAAATAGACAATTCGACAGAGGAATACCTTAATACAAAGTATACATCCCGAGGATTCAGAGATCTGACCTAGGTCGAAGTCTTTATATGAAAGGTATCGGTTACTTCAACATGACGTTGTCATGAAAACAAGGTAATTTGAAATATTTTAAGAACCAAGTTTGATATAATTTTTATTAAAAATAAAAATTATGTTTTTTCGACCCTTAATTTGAATAATTTTAATTTTTATTCATTTTCATTTTCATATTTTAAGAACCTTTAGACAACCACGTCGAAAAATTTATCTGAGTTAAATAATTCATATTGGCTGGCTAACAGCAATATTATGTTTTTTGCGCATGTGTTCAAAACATAAAAAAAACAATGCCAAAAGAATATTAAAGAATAAAAATAATTGTGTCAATCTAAAATTTATAGCTGAAACAAAGGAGTTTTAGCAATTATATACATTTTCGAAAAACTGTTTTAAATTCATACATTTTAGACAAAAGAGAACAACAAATGATGGTGTTAGCATTGCAAATCAACAATTCGACAGAGGCATACCTTAACTCAGAGTATACATCCCGATTACTCAGAGATCGGACCTAGTTCGAAGTCTTTATGTGAAAGGTATTTATAGGTTACTTCAACATGACGTTGTCATGAAAATAAGGTAATTTGAAATATTTTAAGAACCTTCAGACAACCACGTCGAAAAATCGGAGTTAAAGTATTCGTGTTGGCTGGCTAACAGCAATATTATGTTCTTTGCGCATGTGTTAAAAAAATAAAAAAAAGAATGCCAAAAGAATATTAAAGAATACAAAGTAAAAGCAAAAATCACCAACACAAAACAATTTTTAAAGTGAACTGATTGTGTCAGTCTAAAATTTATAGCTTAACCAAAATCGTTTTAAAAATTAAAAGTTTTTCGTGCGATCGCAAACAATAGGCTCGAAATAAAAGAAGGTTTTTTGATTTTCAAGTGCTCTATATTTTTCGAGAAGTGTCCGTGTAAGTTTAGTTTTAGTAGTTCTATCCTTTCTCAACCTTTCCATGTAATCAAATTTGCGAATCCTTTTATTTTTAACATTTTGTTTTAAAAATTGACCTTTATCCCCTTCACACATCACTGCAAAACAACACATAAAAACGATAAAGTTTTTCTATAAACAATGTATTTTTATTTATTTTATCATAAAATGTGGACTTAAACATATTTCACACTAACGATATCTTAAAATTCGTGTACTTGAAAAATTCATGTTCGGATCAGTCAGAAATTTGTAATATATATATATAAAATCCAGCTAAAAGTGGTATTTCGTATCATTGTTAAACTTATAATTTTTACTGGCTGTTGGTTCCCAGCCTTGCCCGGGACTAAAATACTTCCATGCCTAAAGAATTTAAAAGCTATAGTTTTTTTATCCGATGTCTTATCCCCGCTTCCCATGCTACCGCTCACGACATTCCCGCTCCCGAAGTCACCGCTTCCTATGCCACTTCGACCTCCTCCACCACACACATTGCAGGGTGCACCGTTTTTAAAATGTTATGAACATTTTTAAAGCATAAAACTATATAAGTCGATCGTTTAGAGGGCGATATTTTTAAAATTTGACCGGAGTCTGGTGAAAAATAAAAATATGTTTAGCGAACATCGAAACTGGACTCTATGCATTTTATTTAAGCGACATCTGTAGAAAAGTAACAATTTATATTGCGAAAATCCTTAGTGGACCATGCACGGTCGATGATAAGTATTTCGTAGCCTCGACCAAAGTATAAAAACTACGAGTGCTAAATATTAAATAAATCCATTAGGATATCAAAATTTGTTTAGCAAACAACTAATGTGGACTATGCTAATTTCATATGTTTTAGGAAAAAATTGCCTGATAAATAAAAACTTGTATGCAAACTTTGCCCTTTGTAAAGGGATATTGTATACAAAAATTTAGAGAAATTTATCCAGTTCAAAAATTAAGTTTTTCATGCTTTTGCTTAAGAAGATATTGCGATTTTCGCTTTTCTCAAAAATCAAATTGCAACGAAAACGCACCTTAAAATTGATACATGCTGTTGAAACTTAAAAGCTTTATTAACAATGCTAAACACATTATTTCAGCCAAATTTCATAATAGTCCGTCTATTCATTTTTAAGTTAGCAGGACGTCCTTTAAAGGTATCCTGATCGAATACCGTGTGTCCTAGGACATAACTAATGACATATTATTTAATTTTAAGCTTTAATCTTTCTTTGTGTTTATTATTCACGGCTTTAAGTAATTTTAAAGGTTTCTAAGAATTGTGTTACTTTTAAAATTATAATTTTTTTGAATTTTTACTTTGACATTTTCTTGCTTCCAAACCGTGGACTCCACACGTAAAATTTCTTCACTAAACTTTTAGTAAATTTTGTTTTCTCTCGAAATACATCAATTCTGAATTATAAATTACTCATTTGACGCATTTGTGTACTCTTTCATGATGAGTGCCTTAAAACATTCTTACCGGTTCTGAATAGATAGAAAAACATCCACAATTTTTTTTTTTGCGAATAAAAAATTAAAAAAATTTTGACCAATTTTAAGATTAATCAAGACATATATTACACTTTAAATGTTCGGAGCTAGTTCTGAGTTTTTTTAAATCATATTTGTTTTAAATTTCCGAAATAAAACTTTTTTGACATTGCCAAATTCAAAGAAATACCACAATTTCATTAATTTTTCATAAAAACTATATTCAAAAAACACAATATTTAAACAAGAGGACTGTGCCCAATTTTTGAATACATTTAAAACAAAATTTCCATGTTTTATTCGTATTATATGATATATCATATGATATATATCGTATATATATATGAAGATAAATACAGCAAGCTTGAAATGAATGCGACATACTTTATACTCGAGCGGGAAAATAAAGAGTCATACACTTAGGAAATTATGTTGGTAAAGACGACTGCAATTGTAGTCAAAAACAAATGAAATTTCATTTAAAAAAAGGACGACTTACATTTCATTAAATTCAACTAACATTGTCATTTGTTTTTTAATGTTCAAAAAATGACTAACAATTGTAGTAAAAATGAACCACATGGTAGTAAAAAATAAACCAAAATTTTTTTTTTTTATTTTTTTAAATAACAAAAAACAACTGTAAAAAATGAATGTAAAATCATAAAACAGTCATTTGATGTGAGTTGTTTTTTTAAATGAACAACAAGGTTAGTTAAAAATTTTATTTGTTCTACAAATGACTTACATTTACATTAAAAATAATGAAACTGTATTACAACCCAAACAACTACATATTTTTAAAGCAGAAGTTCCCTGAGTGTATGAATGACAAAATAAAGTTTTGTATTTCATAATAGAAATTTGAATCAAATTTATAATGGTTACTTTTTCTTATATTCTATAAAAATTTTGAAAAATAATATCAAAGGAGTTGATTTGATGGAAGAATATATTTTTATTTTTTTTTTCAATAACTATTTCACAATTTTTTACTATATTTTCTTTTAAAACTGTAGCTACGATTTTAGAATTTAGAAATTCGTTTTGAGAACGAAACAGTGTATCCAATATAGGTTATGTGATATTTAACTAAGAATATTAACACTCTACCACCTTTTTTTTATAATTTTTAAGCCAATAAATCATTCAACATTCCGTTACATTTTCATTGTAATAATTAATATTTTTATTTAGAAAAAAAAAATAAAAAAAACTGTTACTATAACAAAATATCAAATTACAGTTTTCACCTTGTTATTGAATGAAATTTTTGTGTTACCAACTGAAAATGAAAAATTCTGCATAAAAATAATAAATTTATGCCATTATTATAACACAAAATAACACATAACCGCAATAACTATAACTAGTTTTAATAAATTATAAAATTATTAATATTTAAAATATGAAACAAACTACCAACAATGAAATACTAAAAACTATTAAGACATGCAACACGCTGTTAAAAGTAGGTATGAATTACATTCAGTTTAAATAAATGAATAAATGAAAGCCCGGTTAAAAATCAACATATATGCATGCATCCATTTATGAACAAGTATGAACTCATTCATGCTTGTATATGAAGTGATGTGAGGTCATATATGTCAATATAACACCATATAGGATTCATATGTGTTCATAATAGTTCATATATAGTAGTTCATATATATAGTATATAATCAATACCGCAATTTCAGTTAATGAACAAATTTGACCATGTATGGAAATGTATACCAATGTATGATATGACCATGTATGGAAATGTATGATTACATATATATAAATATTACCTAAATTTTCGTTAATGCGCACAGATGAACATTTATGATTTCTCATATGAGAATTTAAGAATTGTTTATGAACACATATGAATCATATATGGATGTACGTGGACATGTATGAAGCATGTGTGTTTATGAACATGTCGATTTTTAACAGGGCATATTAAAACAAATATTAATTCATACTAAACTAACCAAAAAAGTACATCCATACATTATGAATATGAAAAATAAAAACAATAAAAATCCCTTAACAAGTATTAGTTTCAAAGCAGGCGTTTTATAAAACAAAATATTGTTAAGAGGAAGGTAAGCGAAAAGAAATTATTTTGGATATTTAGAAGACATAACATTATTAAAAATCAAAATTTTTCAAAAGATAATAACAAAAATTTCTTTAAGAAATTCTGATTCTAGGCATCGAAAAACAGCAAAATATCCATTCCTAGCTTTTGGAAATTTAACGATCAGCAAAGTGTGATAAAAAAATATTTTTAAAGTTATTAGTAACATAAAATAAACCAAAATTTGACATTCGTCAAACCCAAAAATCGTGTCGACCGGTGTTATAATTTTAGATCCTGATTAATAAAAGGTATTATTTTTTTTTTGTTGTTGGTAAACGGGTTTCCTACTCATTAAAAACTATTTTCAATAAAATTTCAATGAAACTTTTACTTGACTTTAACATTACTTTAAATTGAATGTTTAATAATAAGGGAATGGGCAATAATGTGGCCCTATACCTGGTGGCGGTATGAAACAAGACCCCAATGAAATAAGGCCCCAAACCGAAAATGAAGTAAGACCCCAAAAATTTCGATAAAAAAAAAATTGGGATGTTATTTCATTTTTTGGGACTTTATTTCATTTTTTTTTTTTGGGACTTTCATATGAAATAAGGCCCCAATATGAGAAATGAAATAAGTCCCCAAATAATATTTTTGGGGTGTTATTTCATTTTCTTAAAAAGCACAATTTTTAAGTAATATAAGCAAATAACCGTTATAATTACTGCATGAATTATCAAGTTATTAATGTAAATAGTTATTTGCTATTAGTAAGTGAGATTATACCGTGTAGTAATTTTGAAGTTTCTTTTATGTCGCACGCAGAAAAAAAACTTTATTTCGCGAAGCCGCCTGCCGCGTTCTACGGAGGAAAAAACCCCTAAGACAGGCCGAAGGCCGCCACCCAGAAGAACTTGTTTTTCAAATCAGATGTCGAATCCGTTGAAATCTTATATTTTTAAGACATCAAGTAATTTGTAAAAACAAGTTTTTCTGTGTGGCGGCCTTCGGCCGCTCTTAGGGGTTTTTTCCTCCGCAGAACGCGGCAGGAGGCTTCGCGAAATAAAGTTTTTTGTGCGTGCGATTATACGATTTATAAATTTAGTTTTATTTTGTGATATACTACTAAAAAATATTAAAAAAAACTGTATTGATATACTAAATATTATTAATCTTTTTATTTTAAAAAGGCTGAAAAAAAATCGCGCAATTTTTTTACTATGTATTAATTAGGAATAAAGAAATATTTCAAAGTAATATATAATTTTGTTTTTTTTTATGGGGCCTTATTTCATTTTCAAAATGGGGCTTTACTGCATTACGAAATAAAGCCCCAAAAATTGGGGGGTTACTTCATTTTGTTTTGGGGTGTCGTTTCATTTGGTTAGGGGTTTATTTCATTTTTTTTTGGGGTATTATTTCATAATGAAATAAAGCCCCAAAAAATGGGGCGTTATTTCATTTTTGGTTTGGGGCCTTATTTCATTGGGGTGTTGTTTCATACCGCCATACCTGGTATTGGAGATATATTAAATTTAAGTACAGTAGTATTCCAAATCTAATTCCATTAGCTTGTAGGGCAACTCCTATTCGGCTAGAGATAATTTTCATGTGGGAACTAATTTAAAAAAGTTATACAACAATTTTCCAAACAACTTAAAAGGTACACATTAGGAAACATGTACCCTAAAGTGTAATTCGGGTAAACAAATTATATATGTTTTGTGAAACATATTGAAAAATTGTTCAAAATAGATAAGAACAGTTAAAGTGATGCGTAAATCATTTCAAAAAGACTAAAACTAGAAAAAAAATTTAAAAAATAAGAAAATATATGAAAGGTTCACTTAATGGAATATAATGAAAATTAAATTGTTCACATTTTTATTTAATCTATTACGTTTTTTTAATGACATACATTATTTTTATAAAAATTGTGAATAAAATTCTTACCGTTTACAAAAATTCGACTATTAAAGTTCTTTAGAACTTGGTTGTTATTCACTTTTAATGTTGACTAAAATTACATTTTTTATTGCGATTTCTTTAAAACATTCATAATCGTAAACATTCAAGTCAAGTTTTTTTTAAAATAGTGATGGCGGAAATTAAACTCGATGACAGTTAACAGTTTTGACATATTTATGCAACAACACAAAAAAACAAAAGTTCCACTTTAGAGAACAGGCCAAAATTGGGAACATTCCCTTTAGATATTAACTGAATAATAAAGTTAGTGTAAAAAAAAAAATTACCAGTTTTTATAGACCATAATAACAAATAAATAAAAAAAAAACAATTCTTTGATCAATGGTGATAATCTTTAACTTCGAGCACATATATTAGTTCTTATTTAGTGGGAAAACTAGGTTATATGAATGTTTGATGTTTTGCATGGGATTGTCACTTCTTTCAAAACGTGTTCTAATGATGGGAACTGAGAAAATTCCCGAAATAATGTATGAACACATTCCTGAAAGTGGTCAATTAATAAATTTGAAAACAAAAAGTCTATAGATTATTTGTTAGGACAATATCTTAACTAAGAAATATAGAGTATGGCCTCGAACTTGAATAATTTTCATTTTCGTTGCACAATTAAAGGTCGAAAAAACATAATT
This sequence comes from Delia radicum, assembly GCA_021234595.1. Taxonomy (NCBI): domain Eukaryota; kingdom Metazoa; phylum Arthropoda; class Insecta; order Diptera; family Anthomyiidae; genus Delia; species Delia radicum. The sequence goes on along the minus strand of CM037855.1, from coordinate 11,295,245 downwards.
TTTATTTTTAATAAAAAATATATTAAAAAAATCACCAAAATTTAAAAAAAAAATCACAAAAATTTAAAAAAAATCGATAAAACTGAATAAATCACAGATATTACAATATACCCCCAAAATTAAATAAAGGCGAAATTAAAAAAATCTCCAAAACTGAAAAAATTTGTTAAAATTAAAAAACGTCAATATTGAAAAATTAAAGCAAAATTAAAAAAAAATTGTCCAATTAAAAAAAAAACTTACAAATTAAATTGTTTTGAATTTTATTTAGGCGATTTTTCCAAATTTAGCCATTTTTTTAATTCATTTTAATAATGTGCATTTTTTTAATTTTGAGAAATTTTTTCAACTTTAAATACTATTAATCTTATCAATTTTTTAAATTGGCGATTTTTTTTTTATTTTAGAAAGTTTATTTTGTTTTGTAGGTTTTCTATCTTTTCACGGTATTTAGAGTAGATATCAAAACTCTTATTTTGCCAAAACGAGAGGAAAAGAATAAAAGCCTGTTCGAATATCGTAAAGATCATAAAGAGTGTTTTGTCAAAACACGCGTGTTGCTACCTAGTGTTAATGTGGCTTTATAAATATTTACAAATTATTTTAATTGATACTACAATTTCCTTAATAGCACCAAATTCAGTTAACATATTAATTGAATGAACAAATATTTTTACTAAACTCGATTTTAGTGTTTTCTGTGTCAGTCCAATCTATACTACAATCAAAATTTTAAAGTTAACATTTACACATTTCACTTTTCTTTGTTACTTCTATGAGGATTTGTGAAAATCCTTAATTAAAATTTGGATCTAGATCCTAGAATACCTTCCTTATAACACAAAATCTAGAGTTGTTATTGCAACCATAGATTGTGTAACTAAAAAAAAAAAACTAAATCAACGGGAAAAATGAAAACAGAATTTAAAAAAAAAACTTAAATTTGTTTCCCGTTATAAAATGCCTTGGGGATATTTTTTTCATTTTAGCATGACTCTATATGACAAGTCACACACATCTAATACAAACTCTTGCAATACACTCCCAACATTTAGAAAAACTATTTGTAGCATATAGGTTGGTTTTTTACTTAATTTTCCACACATGCAACATATGACAATAGTAGTAACTACAATAATAACGACAACGAAACATGTAGTATTAAATGTATATATGTTGCAGAGTACACCAATCACTCTATTAAATGCCTTATTAAAACTTTTTTTTAAAGTTTTTCATTTTGTCATTTGTGATGTTTTTGAAATCAAAATTAAATATTTTTTTTTAAATTTAAAATGCTGAAAAAATTTTTTCAAAATATAGAAATAGACATAGGAATATTTTTAATATTTTACCTGAAGACTTTATGGTAAAAATAAGGCATTTTTCAAAAAAATCCATGAATAAATTTCAAAGATATAACATATTCTACACGGGGAGAATTATGCTGGACGAAAATAATGAAAATTTTCGATAAATCAATGAAAATTTTTTAAAAATTATTGAAAAGGCTTGTACTTTTTATGAAACTAGTTTTTTTTTGAAACTTTTTCATGAAGCTTGATATAATTTTTAAGGAAAAATAAAAATTTTGTTTTTCGACCTTTAATTAAACGTTTAATAAATGAAATGAAATTGATACAAACAAAAATTCTATAGATTATTTGTTAGGACAACATCCTTATAAAGAAATATAGAGTATGGCCTCGAATTTGTATAATTCTCTTTTTCTTAATAAAGAATATTAAATTTTTAATAAATAAAACGCAGTTTTTCATACAATTTTATGAAAACTTGCTTTAACCTAAAGAAAAGTTTTAATTAACGAATTCCAGTGCAACTTCATTGTGCAAACTCATTAATAAAATGCAGATAATTTTCTGAGTGTAACAAATATACAGGTTTATTCATTAGTGGTAATAAAGTTTATTTACAAATGGTAATATCAGTTTTTTCCTAAATGGTAATATCGTGGCACACAGTGTTTAAAATTTTACTTTTGAAATTTGATCTAACTAAATTCCATATCGATTCCTTATGACCGTGAATGATATGAGAGGATATTTGAAATTCTTTTTGAAATATTATCCAGAAACTAATATTGTGACCGCAGATTTAACAAAAAAGTATGAATAAAGAATATACTCACAATATTTTTTCCTTAAAGCCTACTGAATATACACACACAGAAAAATTTAGCTACTTGCCAACTGAAATTCAGTTGCTAAGACTACAATTCAGTTATTTCCAAAATTTAGTCTTTTAGTGCAACTGAACATTAGTTTTCACAACAAAGTTCGGGTAACTCAACTGAACTTTAGTTGCAACACCCAAAACATTCAGAATTCTCATGTAAATATCGTTGTACTAACTGAATTTATAAGTTGTTACCATTAAAATACACTTTTCAATTCGGTTGGCGCTTTATTTCTCTGTGTGTACATATTAAATTAATTGAAAATTAGTTAAAAAAAAATAACTACTTACTTTTCGTTTAAAACAATTGTATTTTTTATATATTTTAGAAATATTGAGGTTAAGAAGAAGAATAAACGTTTTATAAACACTAATAATTTTTAAACTAGACTAGTTTCTGCCTTTTCATGGACAGGCGTCATCAGTGATTTTCCATTTTTATATTGTATTATTATTTGTGTCTTATAATTGTCAGATTGTCTATATATGATACATTTTTCAACAACCTGCGGCTGTAAGAATCAATCCTGCGCTCTTCTTACATTACAAATGTAACAATACCAAGTCATGACCGTTTAGTGATCACACCCAAGTATGGCCTCGAATGTAATGCAGCTAAATTGCAGTTTTCTTTCCAATTAGCATTTCTGTTATTGTATATTATACTCAGAAGTGACAACACTAACAAACACAAATATTCTATTTTTAGATTTTTGTTTTATTTTTCTAATCTCCTCCGTCTCTATTTCACAATGTTAGTTAGTTTTTACAAATTCTGTAAAAATAATAATTTTTTTGACGTTTATTTCAATAATCAATAGAATACAACAACTTTTTGTTTTAAATAGATATTTTAATTGAATATTTTAACTAATACCGAAATTCCGTTGGTTTATTTATTTTGTTTATTGAATAACAGACAGAGACGTTAGAAAAAATATTTCTTTGGTAATTTAACTAAATCTTCTATTGAAACAACTTTACGAAATAACTTTTTGAATAACTGTTGAACTTTTATGGAAATGTTCTTGTCAGTGAATAATTTCTTTTATTTCATAGTAAAAAACGCTTCTTACATGCAAGCATGTTTGTAAGGAAGTATGCCGAAAAGAATCCCTTACAAACCTGCTTATTTATGCTTATTTTTTTTTATTTCATACTCTGAAACACAATCGGAAATCACCAAACACAATCGGAAATCACTCGGGAAAATTTTTATAGATCGTTTATAATCCACGATACGAAACTTTCTGCATTACAATCTGCATCCTTGTTAGGTAAACAGTAAGCTCAAAATTTTTGTTTGTTTATTTTTATACGAAAATTTTTCGTTTCTTTTGCTGCTTCTCAATATTATGTAATAGTAAGCACTTTGTTTTTTAAGCATTTGTTTTTTACTGCTTCTAAAAACACGAAAAATTTTTACTACTGCGATATCATTTATAGTAGAAATATCGAGAAATGGAAATTTTACTGATTTTGACGATTTATTGACGATTTAAGAACATAAAACAAAGCCTTAAGGTCAGAAAGTATCGATCTAGAAGTTAGTCATCTGGTTTTCAAATTTTATTTTATATACAAATTCGTTTTAAACTGTGATCTGTAGTCGAATTTTCCCCACAAAAAAATTGCCAATTTTCCCTACTGTGCCCCGTTAAGCGAGTTATTAGTGTTCTTGTATAGTTATAGTTAGTATATATTACTTGTATTTTAAATTGTTAAATGTAGTTCCAATATATATTCCATTTTTTTTTAATGAAATTGAATCATTAAATGTAATTTCAACCACTCCATACCACTTTTTATGTTTTTTCTCTATATTTCTCTCTCTGCTAAACTAATCGCATGCAATTTTATTAGTAACTAACAGCAGACAGACACACTAAATACAAAGAAAGACTCGTACATTTGATTAGAAATAAAAAAAAAAACAGTGAACTAGTGTTTTTTATTTAAATTTCATTGATTCCAATTTTTTGTTATTTCATTATTTAGCGGGAGAAAATGCCATTAACTAAACTCCCAATATGAAAAACTTTAAACACAAGACTCCAAATGCATATGTAAAGTATTGTACTGGATTGTTATGTTTACTATATGAAGTAGACATTTTTTTTTTTTAAATACCAACAACAACAATAATGGAAATACATATTTGCATTTTAGCTCACATGGCACTATGGGTCGGGCAGTTATAACAAACAGACTTAAAAATAAATCTTAAGCGATTTTATTAGGACTAAAAATTTGATTTTTTGCCTAAACGACTATAAAAACTCTAGCAAAACAAAATTTTTTAAATTATTTCATATATTATTTACCAAACCTCAAGGTGTTGCTCCATATCAAAATACATTTTTTAGAAAATATTAATTTTGAAAAACTTTTTAGATTTTTTTTTCCAATTTTAGTTTAAAAATAGACTATAAGCCATTTTCTTTTAATCGAATAATTTCGCCGATTAGTGCTATTTTTCGGTACTCGGTCAAACAATAAATACATGGCAAAAAATCGAATACTAAATGGTTACCGAATATTCGTGACATTGCTAATAAAAAAGCTAGAGCTATCATGAATAGTGTATTCTGTAATTTAAACCGTGTACCTACCATTCGGCCGATTAGTGAATGGTGCCAAGTACAGAGAAAAACCAATTTATTGTGATAATTCTAATTCTACAATTATATTTTAGAAATTCAAAATGGCGGACGAAGTAAAGCCGTCGAAATTACTCACAACATATACTTCTTGTCCGAAAGTATTTCCCTTAGTCAAAGCTGGCTGAAATTTACACCAAAAAGTTTTTAAAAAACTTACCCAAAAACTAAAAATTCAAAACTTCGGATATAATATGGAGAATAAAAACTGAAAATTATATCCGATCAAACAGAATTGTTGGCTTGACTTGGGTTTAATGAAAACTTCAAAAACCAACAGCCTCCAACTCGAAGAGTCCTTGGCCAATCCTGATGAAATTTTGCGTCATAACTACTACCCAATAAACTCGCAGCAAACTTTATTCCGATCCCAAGACATCGGTTTTAAAAATTTGGACACTTGAGATGAAATCAATCATATATAATATTTGTGGTAGCGTGCTGGCTTATCAGTGCTGTGGTCGTGGGTTCGATTCCCACCAGAGGCACTGGTCTGTTTTCGCTACAACGCGCCGAAAGCCATTGTAGCTAGTGCTCGGTTAGGGTAATAGTATATAATTTGTAATTGTATGATTATTAATTAATAAAAAAAAAAAAAATAATATTTGATCTTCGCTATAAATGACCATAAAATCGCCATTTATAAATTCCGCACAATTTGGGAATTTTTTTTTGAAATATGAGATCCTAATGTATGAATTTGCGTCTATGTATATAAGTCTTCGGCAAAAGGTAAAAAGCAAACAAATTTTGTTCTGCTACAATGTCCTAAATTTTTACGGAAATATTTTTTTATTCCGTTTTTTGGTAATTACAACTGCCCCAGTATAAGATTCAACTTGACATAAAGTGAATTTGAATTTTTGCAAAATTGGATAAAAAAATGTCAAAAATGTAACTACATTTGCACATTTTATTTAAAGCGATTTTTTGAATTTGTAACTCCATCAATGGAACAGTAGTCAATTGTTCGCCAAGAATATCGCACTGTAACTGCTTCAGTAACTACTAAATACACTAGCATTATTATTTATTTTCACCAGTTTCCAAAAACTACTTTTGACCAAAAATGGCTCTTCTGGCCTTCTGTGAGGTGTCCTTATATTTGAACGGAAATAAATCAGATTGATTGCATGTGGAAATCAATGAAGATGCTCTTAACTTTAAAATCGTTTTCGACATATAAAGAATTGATGTCATGCCATGCTATAATACATAATACTTTAAAAATAAAATACTTTGCTACACAATGTTTAACCAAGCCTACTTTTACAAAAATTCAACTTAATTCATAACGTAATGCAAAAAACAGAATAACACCGCTACAAATAACATAACGTTCATTCGTTTCTGTTGCAAAAATGGAATGACACCGCTACAAATAACTTTACTTTCATTCGTTTCTGTTGAAGTATTTGGTTACACGTAGAGAAAAACAAAAATTTTGAGATTTTAAATTAAGAAATATTTTTAAATTCTGACCCACTGTGCGTACTCATAAAACTTTTTTCGCTTTACAAAAACAAAAACCCCAACTAAACATATGCAAAAATTGTTAAAAAAAAAAATGCCATAGTGTATGTTTGTTCAATGTGTATAAAGTTCGATATTCGCATACTTTATATACAGTGGCTGTCATAAATATGTAAACACACTCATCATTTTAATTTTGGTTTCAATAGCGGTAAAAGTAGATTTCCATATATCTTAATTTACACATTTTAAAAATAACGAATTTATTTTCTCTTATACTGATTAAAAATTCTAGTCATTTAGCTATTTTTTTAGTTTTTTGGGAGGAGTGTAATAAATAAGTAAACAAAGCAGTCTTTGACTTGATTTTCTTAATTATTTATTAAAAAAATGTAAAATTTTTGGTTGACATCAAGTTATAAATATTTTTTTTCCAAAAATCAATACAAAAAAGACTTATACAAGAATAATGAAGTGAAATTATGAGTTTGTTAAGTTATTTATGAGAGCCACTGTACCATCATATCATATCGAGTACGATGGTGTATAGTAACTAACAATAAGTAGATGATGCCTGTTACAAGAACGTCATCCAAAACGTAACCATACTGTCAGCTAAATATCATCAACAAACAACAACAAAATAACTGAAATTGAACAAAATAACAACAAAAAAAGTAAGAAAAAACACGGTCGAGGAATTGGAAATGAAATGCGTTTAAAAACAAATTGTAGTACGTTTATGCAATTAAACCAATTAGGAGTTGCCAACTATGGGGAATTTCGGATAACTTTCAGAAATTTATCAAATGTTTATTTGACTCACATTCAAAACTTGTGTTAGTAAGCGTACGATTCAAAAGTTTTACGAAAATTTATTTTAAAAATATCTTACATTTTGTAAACAATTTTTAAATTAAGCTTGATATAATTTTTATTAAAAAATAAAAAATTTTATTTTTTTCGACCTTTAATCGTGCAATGAAAATGAAAATTATTCAAGTTCGAGGCCATACTCTATATTTCTTTATTAGGATATTGTCCTAACAAATAATCTATAGAAGTTTTTTGTTTTCAAATTTATTATTTGACCCTTTCAGGAATGTGTTGATAGATCTATTTCGGGAATTTTCTAGGTTCCCATCATCAGAACACAGTTTTGAAAGCGGTAACAATCCCATGCCAAACATCAAACATTCATATAAACTAGTTTACTCACTACATGAGAACTAATATATGAGCTTGAAGTTAAAGATTATAACCAGTGATCAAAAAATAAATTGAAAACTTGTTTGTTATGTGCAAGGTCCTACCTCTGGCTGGATATTCAATACACGTTTTTTGTTTTTTTCCTCCTTTTTATTTTTTGTTTCATTTATAAACAAAACAGGGGGAGTAAACTAGACTTTGTACAATTTTGATATAATTTTTTTTTAAAAAATAAAAATTATGTTTTTTCGACCTTACAGAGTTTTCACTGATTAATTGTAAATTTTAGTGGTTTTACAAAATATTTGTAAATTTCAGCAGAAAATATATTTTTTTTACAAAATATTTGTAAAATCTTGCAGAAATTTTTAACATACTTATTAATAATTATAATATTTGATACAAGTTGTTGAATTTTAGAGCAATTGTTGTGAAGTCGGTAGTCTACGCCGATAAGCCCGAAACGATTGACCACTTGAAGGACAACATTCCTCGCGTTATTGGCATTATACGGCCACAAATGCTGGAAAAAGTCATCCAAAATTGAACCTCCAGATTAGACTACTTCCGTGGCGGTCATATGCCAGAAGTCGTATTTAAATTAAAATGCCAGAAGATTATCTTTCGAATAAAGTAAATTTCATGTCAATTTAAAAACTGCATCTTTGTTTTATTCCATTTCAAAGTTATATACCTCTAAAAAAAAAGCACCCTTTATATATAGGTGCAGATTAGGGAAGGGAAACTTAAATATTCCCCACCCTCCCAAAATTCAATGTTTCAATACAAAAATGTGACAGCCATGGCGGATGTCATATTTAAACTATAATGAAAGAAGATTATCATTTGAATAAAGTAAATTTCATGTCAACTTAAAAAATTCATCTTTGTTTCATTCCATTTCAAAGTTTTATACCTGTATAAAAAACACCCTTAAGATACAGGTACAGATTCAGGGGGAGGGAATATGCAACATTCCCCCCCCCCCCCACCACAAAAATAAATTTTTCAATACAAAAATGTGAAAAGAACTAAAAAAAAAATAATTAAAAATACTCTAATTCTCCTCCCCAAAATTTTTTTCCGTATTCGCGCCTGCTAAATATGTACAACTTTGTAAAAATAATTTCGATCTTTTTTAATCATTAATTTCCTTTCAGTTGGTAACCCCATTATTTTAGCTCATTTTACAATTCTATGCAAATTTTTTTATGTTGCTTTTGCTCATCAGCTACCATTGCATTTAAGCTCAACATTTTTCCCATTTTTCGTTATAACAACAATTCCATAGTACATATTTGTTCTACTACCATGAATTTTGTATGTTCACATGTGTGCGTGATTTTTATGAGTTTTTATTGAATATAAATTTGCAAAAACAACAATAACAAAGAAAAAAAAATGTGTGCTTTTCCACCAACAGCAACAATTGACAATTGAGAAATTAAATTCAACGTATGATCAACGCAAAAAAAAAATTAAACGAAAATTGCATATTATACTGCTGCATTTAACAATACACTGCACAGCGCTACACTCAAATAAATAAAAGTTAGTTGAAAATTTTGTCAAACGTCTTTTAAAAGTATTTAACTAGCTTTTAGCGCATTTTCAGCTTAAATTTTAGTTAAACGATTTTACAAAAAAACTAATTTTGAACAAATGTTTAACTAATTTACGTTGCCACCAAACTTAATAGCACGAAGAACAAGTAAAAAGCCTAGATGTAGATGTCGCAGCCTGTATGGACAAAGTAGATAAAAAACAAAAGATACAAACGAACACAACCATTATAAGACTTACACAAAATGCAACCGCGTTTCATTTAATTTTTTCATTTAATTTTATACTACACATCAAAAAAAGGCACGCATGTGCCCATTAAAAGTTGTGAATATTAAAAAATATAAATAAAACAATAATTAAATTAAATAAACTAGCTTAAACAAATCACTAAATGAATGATAGTTTGATAAATTAGAAAATTGAAGATATAGGTAAAAATAAAATGCGCTTTGGGGCTACTGTACAAAACAATATTTTGGTCCGACTGTACAAAACAGTAAATGCCAGTTTTAGGTAGTTGTTTTTAAAAGGTAAGTGGTCTTTATGATATTAAGCGATACTTTGAATATTTCGTTTTTGTATTTTAGAATTATCTTCAATTGAAATATGTAAAATTGCGTCTTACATACATATATATGAATGTAAGTAATTGTTAATTATTATGCTTTGTTTTAATGTTTTAATGTTGTTAATAAAATATTTTGTTTATTTCCAGATTTTTTATTTAATTGCATTATTGACTTCCACATCGTTAAGTCTTGAAATTTATATATATATTTAATGGTTAGCGCGTTGGACTGTTACACAGATGGTCCCCGGGTTCGATTCCCGGTGACGACAACATCAATTTAGAAAAATAATATGTATGAGTTTTCTATCACAGCGCCCACCTTCGGTGTTCCCATAGCACTTAAGCCCACCGAAGTAAAATAATGAATCAGGGCTATGAAACAAAAAGCTTCAATAAATTCGCCAACTCTACATCAGGTGGCGAGCAATAACTGTTCTAAGACTTATCATCTTGCGCAATTACAATGTTGCCATGTTTGAAGCCCTTCATCTTTCACCACCTTTCATCTCTCCACTATCCCTTTCCAAAGAAACAACACATTACTTAATAGGAAGAATTTCCTGAGTGTCGATTGTCTTTAAAAACAAAAAAAAAAAATCAAAAAAAATAGATTTAATTTCAGCAAAAAAAATGAACTAAAGTAAAAATTTTATACTAAGTTTTTCAGTTTTTTTCATTCTACTAAGCTTCAGCAAATAATTTTGTTGATTTCAACCAGTCGATTTTAATTTGCATTGAGCTAAGTGTCAGCAAAACATGTTTGCTGAATTTGCTAATATTTTGCTAAAAATCAGCTCACTTGATGTTCAGCAAAACAATTTTGCAGATATAAGCAATTTTTCTGCAAGGATCCTTAAAGCACAAATTTTGTTAACTTTTCGGACTTTTTTTTTTGTGAGTGTACTAACGACTTTAAAAACAGCCAGCTGAGTAAAATGAAAAGAAAAACAATTTAACTCGGTCTTAATATTTATGCAATTATCATATGTATGGTATAAAAGTTTTTCTTTCAGTCTCCGAGGGAATATGAATGTTTTTCTTTTCATTGTAATCTCTTTTGTTACTTTTTTGCATTTCTTTCCAATTAATTGTTTTTGTTGG
>CM037855.1:11131022-11284369 GCA_021234595.1 Delia radicum | reverse complement strand
ATATTTAAAATTCATAAGTTGTCTTGTATGTACTTAATACTTAAATATAACTTGTATATGAATGATTTTCAGTATTATACACTCAAAAAAAAAAAAAAAACGATGTTATAGAAATGACAGCCCATGTGACCACCTTACGCGTGGTGGAAATAATGCACTAATAAAAAACAAATTATTAAACATCTTTAATTTAGACAACTAAAATTAGTTCAAAATGACGTTGCAGAAAAACGCTATAAATAGCAGATTTTTTTGCCATATATTAGTAGATAAGCAACCAAAATCTTTTAAATCTCCAAAAAAATTTAGTTATTTTTGCTAAATTTAGTTAATGTAGCTGTATGGGCCAGTCAGCGAATGCGAAACTTTTTCCCTTTTAGACCAACACTTCATAAGAGTCCTGTATAAAATATGAAAAAATATCAAAGCAACGAAAACGTTTTTAAAATTGTGAAAGGCGGTAGATAGAGAAGAATGAGTGTATTTTCTAAAAATCATAACTACATTGTAATTTTCAATTTTCTGAATCAGGTGATGAACCTTAGTCAGTGACCCTGTTTTTTGAATAATGTAATATTTGTTATGTTTATATTTGTTCGATTGCGTCTATATGAAAATTTTCTGTGCAATCACTGACCGTGGTATAGAATAAACTGATTTCGAATGCCACATGCACTCGCACTACACGTTAGATAGAGCGCTTTAGCGCACTGATCTATCGTCAGGTCGAGTTTTGTTGTGATTAAAACTAGTTTATTCAATACACGGTGTTTTTGTTCTTGCATACATAATCTCAGAAGTACGACTCCTGCAACACAACACGTTCTATTTTTAGAAATTAAAGTAGAAATTAGAAATTAATTTTTAAAATTAACGAAAATTTGTTCATTTTATAAAAGTTTTCGTTATTTGACATAATTTCCGTATTTTGATACATGGATGATTATGAAGTCCTATCGCCGGCATTTCCAAAATCTCGTCTAAGCGGAAAGTCTACGCTGCACTAGGAACCAACATGCCTATTTTGATAAAAGTAAGACAACTTTTTTTTTGGACAAAACATACCAGTTTTTGAAATCTTAAATAGCGTATCGGAACCTAAAAGTAACCTCCAAAAAAAATGTTACCTGTGCCGTATTCAGCTCTTCAATATGCATGATTTGAGTGCTATATTACTCAACGCTATTGCTTTTTAGACACAACCCTACTCCCCAGGATATGTGATAAAGCAATGATAACACGTACAAATAATGTTAATTTTTAATGAATTTCGCTCAACTTGCACTTAGTGGCTTTTGAAAAAAATTGTGATGGCTATCTATTTAACGCGTTATTGAATAAGTTTCAAAAAATGGTGTATATAATTGTTTGCTTTATAAACACAACAAAAACAATTTGTAATTTTCGCACAGCTTTTCGCACAATTTTCAATAAAGTTCCGAAAATTTAAGCTTTTCATTTTTTGTATGCTATCTGATTTTATATTGTTAAAATAACGAAAGCTTAGGCTGCAAACTAGCTTATTTAAAATAACCAGCGAATGTGCTATGCGGAAAACTGCTTTTTAACAAAATATATACGAACGTAAACAAAAGAATTACACAATATATTCCGAGTTAATATTGAGTTTATCAGAAATTTTAAATTAAAATGTCTTTGAAATGCGTTAAACTATGTCCTCAATTTCAATAGTTAAGATATTTAAATAAATTTAATATAAAAATATTTCCTGACCCATATTTGAAGAGTTTCTTTTAGTTACAATTTTCTTGAGTGTATTTTCATTGCAACATTTTTTTTTTTTTACTTAATACAAATGGATTTCCCATGAATTTCGAAATAAATATATTTTTATGCGTTTAATGACTGCGGAATTGTTTGGTTTAAAGTTATTTTGTAGCAGAAAACTGAAGATGAATTATTTCGTGAATAATTTGCCAATGCGATATCATCTTCACCTAGTTTTGTGTGTGGTTTTTTTTAAATATTTTTTTTATATTTTCAGTTCAATTGCTGGATTCATGAGCATGGCATCATGAATACATTTAATAAACAGAAATTATGTGCTTAAAATAATAAACATTTTTAAATGGGGGAGCAGTTTTTTTTAGTTTATTGAATCAGAATTTGTTTGAATAGCTTTATTAATTTTTTTTAACTATGTATATTGTGTCAGTGACATTGATGAAATAACCTCAAGGAAATTCTGTTTAAAAAATATGTTAGTTGTTTGGTTTGTAAAACAGTTTCTTTATTTTTAATGTAAATGTCAGTCATTTGTAGAAAAAAATTAATTTTTTATTAACCTTGTAGTTTCATTTAAAAAAACCAAACCACATTAAATGACGCGTTTATGATTTTACATTAATTTTTACAGTTGGTTTTTTTGTTTTGTTTTTTGTTATTTAAAAAAATAAAAAAGTAAATGTTTGTTTACTTTTTACTAACATATATGGTTAATTTTTACTAAATTGTTAGTAATTTTTTGTTGAATTAATGAAATGTAGTCATCCTTTCTTCAAGTGGAATTTCATTTGTTTTCGACTACAATTGCTGTCGTCTTTACCTAAATAATATCCTAAGTGTAATTATGGATTTGAGTATAAAAAATATTAAACAATGCGATGGTAAATTAAAAAATAAGTCATATTAACTAATTACACTTCCCGACATTTTTTAATAGACCTGTGTACGCTAAATCTAAATCTGGCAGTTTGAAAATTTTGCGATTTTTATATTTACATCATTTATATTTACAGTCATTTCGTATATTTTGTTCAATTTTTGAAATTTTATCGCAAAATAATCAAATATTTTTTAAGAATATAAATCTACCACAAAATTATATTTAATTTGGGTAAAAGTACCCAGGAAAAAATTACACATTCCAAAAAGAAGGTGATGCCCACACTTGCTTACATATCTCATTACCAAATTTAGTAACTGCAATACCAAACTCATTCCAACGGTAGAGTCAAAAAAGCAAGTGGTATTGTAATCAATTCTTTAAATTTAAACCAGAAAGCATGAACTCAATAACAAAGTAATTATTTACTTAAAAGAAAATACAATGTTAGTAACTTATATGTATAACTTTTTGTATTCAAGAAGAATCATAAACTTTTTCTTAATAAAAGGACGTTATTGGAAGTAGTTCCTAATTTTGAAAAAAGAAGTAATACAATTTTAAAGAATTTATCTGATAATTTTTTTCAAACAAATTTTTACTTGCAGGAAATAATACTAAAAAAAAACAGAAATTGCATGTTTGCCTAAATTTTGTTAAACTGTGGATAGTATAAATTAGGGAACAGCACGTGAGCAGAAAATTGTGAGTGGAAGTTGAAATTACTGACGTTACGTGAGTGAGTGTAAAAAAAATTTTTGAGGGGTGATTGTGCATTTTGTTTTGCAATTTGAATTGTTCTTTTTTTTTGAAAAACTTACATTTTTCGTGGTTAAAGCTCGAAAATTATGACAAACCCATTTATCATAAACAATTCGATGTTTCACTTTTTAGGATTTTATTTCCGTATGAGTTTTGATTGTTATATTTGAGTGACCTAGGAGAATCACGTGTGAGTAAAAGTTGAATTTACTTATGGAACTACTTCTTTTTTTTAAATGTAAGTACTTTTTATTTTTTCTAGGGAATTATTTACTTATTTTTTTTTGTGTAAGTACTTTGTAGTTTACAATGGAACTATTTCTTTATTAAAAAATGTATGTAGTTCTTAAAATATAAGTAATGGTTCTTCGGTAAAAAAAAATAATCAATTCTAAAGAATCAATTATTTTAGTCTCACGCCCTGTTAAAAGAATCGAGTAGGTAATCTAGTAAGGAATGCGTTCTGCCCAAAATGCTTGATTACAAACCCGCTTACCTTTTTGGAAATTTTTTGCTGGGAGGATACCGCACTGACATTGCAAGGAAATTGAAAATTGTCCTTTATTAGTTATAGCCCCCTAAATTTTATCATTTTACATAAACTAGATATTTCAGTGTACCCATTTTTGTATTAAAATTGCGAATCCATAGAAAATGTTCTAAAATATTTAGAAAAATAAGTTTGATATAATTTTTATTAAAATACAAATTATGTTTTTTTAACCTTTATATTTAATTAATCGTTATATAATTTTTTATTTAGTGGAAAGGAAAATGTTTTCTAAACACTAAAAAACATTGTTATATAATTGCATACTCTTTTAAAAAAATGTTAAATGAAGATTAATTAATTTAATTATTTAAGTAAATTTTCTTGTTTAAATTTCATTCCTAAGAATATAACAGAATACTTATATAACTTTTCGCAATAATAAAAAAAAAAAAAAAAAAAAAAATAAACACTAATGGACACCCATTGTGTATTAAGTATTTAAATTTAAAATTTATTGATTATTCGGTAACAATGGGTCATTATAGTACATAAAAGACAAGTACCCTTGTTAGCAGTTTATGTTCATTATATGCAGTTTATTCTATGTATGGGGTTTTCAACTGAAAATAACAACTAATTAAATAAATTGTTTTAAAAATAAAATAAAAGCACAAATACCACTTGTGGTAACCCAGTTTAAAACAAAATCATACATACACATACTTACCTTTTAGTTTGAGTATAAACAATTACAAATAATAACCTTTTGGCTAAAAATTATAGAAAAAATATGATATGCATTTTAAAAATATATGTACATAATTATTTAGGAAATTTGTTATAAGAATTTTTTAAAAATTTTGTAATTGGGTGAAAATGAAATTCGTAGACAACCAAAAAATGGCTTTTTGGTATTCATCTCTACCGATTTTTACAAAATTGTGTGTGTGCATTCTCCTTTGATCTTACTTACAATTTTAAATACAGTACTTTTCGTTTACAGTCACATCGCTTATAGTCCATTTAGCGATATAGTCCATTTTTAACACTTTTACTGTCACCTAAAATCAAATTGCATACAAAATATTTAGGATATAGTCCATTCACGATATAATCACATTTGGCTTATATACCATTAAACTCTGGCTACTACAAGTAAATTTATATGCAAATAATTTAAGTTGTAGTCACAATACAGAAAATTTCTAATATAATTATATAATTATTTAAAAATTTAAGAGGCTGAAACGAAAATTGGAAGAAGGAAACTGAGCTGAATCGTTTCAAAACATCGTTTTTATATTCCAAATTTTTCACATTTTATGATGACTATATCACAATTTATTTATAGGCAAACAAAATGGCATATAAAAAAACTAGCGATATAGTCACATTAGCGATATAGTCCACAACTTGTGTGCAACTAAGAGATGTGACTATAAGCGAAAAGTACTGTACTAGTTTTTCTCAAATTCGTTGTAGTTCGAGTTTTATAGCAGTTACAATTTGGGACTTTTTAGTAATATACATGGTGTTTTTTTTTTATTAATAAATAATCATATAATTACAAATTATATACTATTACAATAACCGAGCACTAGCTACTATGGCCTTCGGCGCGTTTTAGCGAAACGGACCAGTGCCTTTGGTGGGAATCGAACTCACGACCCCCCGCACTGATAAGCCAGCACGCTA
Source organism: Delia radicum (assembly GCA_021234595.1). Lineage (NCBI taxonomy): Eukaryota > Metazoa > Arthropoda > Insecta > Diptera > Anthomyiidae > Delia > Delia radicum. The sequence continues at coordinate 11,278,793 of CM037855.1, read as the reverse complement.
CCAACTAGCCTACCGGGGCACACAATACATGGTGTTCAAAACATCATATTTCTTGAACGTGTCATCCCGTTTTTATGAACTTAGTCTCATAATAAAGTTTATATAACCTTGTCGAAACGAGTTTGAGGAAAAATAAATCTTTTTTAAAAACTTAATATGGATATGTGTTATAGGCCCCATAGGGAATATATGTTTTTATATAAATAAAATCGGACTACATGAGGTCAAAGAATGCCAATTGCTTTGATGTTTTTTCAAACAATAAATGATATTATATTCACTCATGTTTCTTAATTCATTGAATGACATATTCAGGACTTCTAAATTTTTACAACTTTTTCTTTTTTTGAAAATTATTCGAGTTCGTTATTAGGATATTGTCCTAACAAATAATCTATAGAGTTTGTTTGTTTTCAAATTTACTATTTGACCCTTTCAGGAATGTGTTGATAGATCTATTTCGGGAATTTTTTAGGTTCCCATCATCAGAACACGTTTTGAAAGCGGTAACAATCCCATGCCAAACATCAATCATTCATATAAACTAGTTTACTCACTACATGAGAAACTAATATAGTATTTATTTATTTTTTAATTAATTAATATGTATTTGTTTGTTCTTTCTTATATTAACTAGAATATGATTATTATTTGCATAATTAATTAAAGAATTAATTATAATTTTAATTAGTTTAAACAAAGCTTAGTAACGAAATGATGCTTGTTAGGAAAACACAGTATCCACGTGTTGATTACTAAGAAGACCAGAATGGCTCAAAATTTATGATTAATGTGTTTTTTGTTAAAGCTCTGCATATTCTGGAGGCTATTGTTTTTAAAAACTTCGGATTCTTCTTACATCTTTAGCCAGATCGAAAAAATAATATCAACCCAGCTAAAAGGTTTGATTTGCTTTATTTTTGTACATATACAGAGGTTGAAAGCTCGTTATAAATTAAAAATAACATTAACATAAACTCGACGTATATAAAAACAAAAAATTAATAAAACTTTAAAAACATATTTCTTGAACCAGAATAAAAACTAAATTGTTCATATAAATATTACATTTTGGTCTTCAAAGTTAAGTAACGTCATGATGCTTGCTAGGAAAATAACCCTAGTGCTTGATTACTAGATGACAAAAATGGAGCAAAATTGTTCATTAATAGGGTTTTTGTTAAAGTTCTGCCTATTCTGGAGGCTCTAGATTTTTTAAAACTTCGGGTTCTGATGAGAATTTAGCCAGATCGAAATACTGGTATCAAATGGCTAACATGTTTGATTGCTATTTTTTTTTTGTAAATATACGGAGGTTGAAATTAAATTAAATTTTTCTTTTCTAAATTGAAATAAAACTGAGTCATACCAGGGATTTTAGCACTGAGGCATTATTTTTCATATAAATGCCAATGCTTTGGCATTAGCATTTACATGGAAAAACTAATGCTCAATGCTAAAATCCCAAGTATGCACTGAGTATGTCGTTCAATAGCTGCGAGTATTGGTGAGTTGTACATGTAAAATTATAAAAGATCATTTTTATTAAAATTTAATGATTCTGAATCAATAATTTTTTTAAATTTATTATTCTGAAACACTGACTTTGCAAGATTAAACATTTTTTAACATTCAGCCGCTACAAATCTTTATTTATTTATTTTATTTATTTATTAATTAATAATCACATAATTACAAATTATTAAATATTACCCTAACCGAGCACTAGCTACTATGGCCTTCGGGCGTTGTAGCGAAAACAGACCAGTGCCTCTGGTGGGATCGACCCACGACCCCCGCACTGATAAGCCAGCACGCTACCAACTAGTACCGGGACATAGCTACAAATCTTTTCCAAAAGTTCTTATTTAAAATCATATTGTCTAGGTTTTTATGTGATTAAAGTTACTTTAGGAAAATTGTTCTTGATTTCGGCCTACCATTATGAATTTCAATAGTGGATACGATACAATGAATAATAAATATCACTATTTCACAAATCTAACTTTTTGGAAGAATCTTCACTTGCAAAATATAATTTTTTTGCATAATTTCTATACTCTGATCATAGACATGGTAAAAATTTTAAAATCGTACCGTTAGTTTACGAGATATTTCAACATTTTGATATTCCAGAAGTTTTGTGCCAATACCGCGGAATCGGACTTAAAATGTTATAAGCTGTTTATAGTGTTGGAATCTACGGAAATGAAGTATACTTTAACGATTCTGAACGGAATTTGAAATTTCACATTTCTCCTTACAGATTTCATTCTTCAAGGAACACCTAAACTAGAGCCTGCATTAAAAAATATTTTATATTAAATTCGAGATACCATTTAATATATCCTAAAATATTTGCAAAACTATTGAAAATTTTGACAAACATTTTAATATAATCTATATGAAAAAGTAAAGTTTATATTATTAAACAATATGTACTTAATTTAGAAATGTTGATGCTTAAGAAGAAGAATAAGCGTTTTCCTCTAAAAATTATAAACACTATTAATGTTTAAATCAGACAAGACTAGTTTCTGCCCCTTTTTATGGACAGGCGTCATCATTAATTTTCCATTTAAATTGTATTATTATTTGTGTATTTATAATTGTCAGATTGTCTCTATATGATAAATTTAATGTTTAACTCTAGTTAAGAAGTTTAATTATTAAATTTTGAATCAAATATTATTTTTTTTTCACTACTTTTGTTCAACTTAGTTTACTAGAGTGCTAACAATTGACCCTTTCAAAATTGTTTCTATTTAAGCCGCAGGGAATTTTTGTTCGATTTGTGCAGCCACTTCATTCATTTTTAAAAATTTCGATTAATTTTGCAAATACTTCAAGAAATATTTTCGGCCTTGACAATTTTAATACAAACAATTTTTTTTTTTGAAGCATCAAGTATGCGTGTTATTTCAAAAATACTAAATGCATTTGCTGCTGTAAAAACTAAAGGAACTAAACTAAAAAATAATAAACTCTGAGGTCCTGAAGTAATCGTTGACCTTAAAACACTTATACTTAAATGTATGCTTAACTTGGGCTAATTTCAAAACCATTTTAACAGTTTCACGTTAATTTCGCGCTATTAACGCAAAACTGCAAAAAAAACATGGTGGTCAATAAAAATCTAAAAGTGTAATAATCTCGAAGACTAACAATTTGAAAAATGTGGTCATATTTGTAAACATCATGCCAAGATAATGTGAAAATGATGTATTTGCAATAGGCGGTCTTTTTTGTTGCTTTATATTGTATTTTTTTTTAATAATTTTTAAAATGTTTGTTGACATTGTTAAACCTTAACATTTTAAAGGATAATTGTGGCAGGTTATAGAATGAATGCTTCATATATAAAGGGTCCGCCATCTAAGGTTTTTTTTTCAACATATCTGATTTGTCAGATAATTAGTTTTATCCTTCCGCTGAATGGATATGGTTGTGTATACGCTTGAACAACGCTGGCAAATATTGCGACATTACTTTGAAAATCATGGTAATGCTGCAGAATGTGTGCGAAAATTGCGTACGGATTTTGGAAGAAGAGAAGCACCGTCAGCTCCGTATGTTCGTAATCTTGTGAAAAAAGTGAAAGAAACTGGCATCTTCATCGATAAACCAAAGCGTGAAAAGCCAAAAACAGTACGTACACCCGAGAATATTGCTGCTGTGGCGGAAAGTGTGCGTGAAGCGCCATCAACATCAATTCACTGTCGTTCTCAACAATTGAACATTTCGGAGACATCATTGAGACGAATTTTGCATAAAGACCTTGGTATGACGCCGTACAAAGTCCAATTGGTTCAGGAGTTGAAGCCAACTGACTATCCAATGCGTTTTCGCTTCGCTAAGTGAAATTGGTGAAATACAGCTGCACACAATCGATAATGTGCTTAAAAATTGGACCGATCGTGTAGGCTACTGCATGGCCAGCCGAGGCAGCCATTTGAATGAAATTATTTTCCATTATTAACCGGAAGGATTGTACTTTCAAATAAAAAAAGAAATTTGAGCAAATATTCAGTAGGTTTTTTTATAGCATTATCAAAAAAAAAAAAGTTATTTGGCGGACCCTGTAGTTTTGTTTGTTTTTTAAAAAGTATTAAAACATTTGCATTTTTCTATTAAAAAAAATGTATATGAAGTGCTATAATTCGTTCTGTAATTTGAGTATTAAAAAATTTGTTTTTTTAATAAATAATTTATTATTTTTTTTATTAATTATTTTCAACAAATATTTTTATTAAAATTTTTCTTCTTTTTATGTATAGGATTTCTGTGTTATAAGTGTGAGAGTAAATTGGTTTTTTTTTTTGTTTGGTAGAAACTATCAGTCCTGGTGTATATAAAAAATTTTAGAATTTCTGTTTTGTTTTTTTGTTAAGAATGCTATAGAAATAAAATAAATTGAAAACAAAAGTTTGATTTAATTTTTTTAAATAATTTAATAACCATTTATAAATAAATGGTTACTTGGTTTTTTGTGTGTTTTATTTATTAATAATAATATTTAGTTAACTTTTTTTTTTTAAATATATATTAAACTAGGAATTATAAATTTACATGATTTTTGTGTGTGTATGGGTGTTTTTTTTTTTTGTTTAATAAACTATAAATACAAGTACAACATTTGTTTAAATATTAAATATTTATATACAAAATTTAAATTTTTTTATACAATGACAAACAATTGAAAGTTTGGTAAATAATACAAAAATATATATATATATAATAACTTAATTATTTGAAATATTTACAGGATTATATTTGTACAGGGTTGCCATACAATACATTTTCAAAATAACGGTAGTTGGCTAACATAGTTATAGCAAGGCTGACATGAAATTTTAAGATGCCGTTTTGTGTATTCGATCTTATTTTGCTATTTTACCGTCATGATTTTGAAACTTTGATTTATAACGGTATTTTTATATATACACAGAGAAAACAGATTCGTTGTGGCTACTGAATTTTTTGCCAACCGAATTGTTTGGTAGCAGTTACCGATGTTTTTGTGTGCGGTAACAGAAATTCGGTTTATAACACAGAATTTCGGTTGAAACAATATATTTAAATTATGTCAGAATACATTTGATTGTGACAACCAAATAATTCGGTTGCTGCAACTAAACCATTCAGTTGGCTAGAAATTCAGTTGTCACGATGAATCTGTTTTCTCTGTGTAACAAAATTTAATGGGTAAAATATTGAAATACATTTTGTGATATTTGAGGAGACCTGCCTTAATTGAAATCATAATTTTAATTTTGACATCTCGCTATTAACATGATTGTTTTTTGGCCAGCTATCGTTATAATGAAATGTTAGTGTTTGCCAACCTTGCTCTTTTATGATTTCGAGAATTTTTTTTTTTAAATTACTTATTTATATATCATTAATTATTATTTGAATGTTTAGTTTTTTTTTTATAATATAATTATTTTATCTAGTTTTATATAATACAATTTTATGATTAAGTTTTTATTGTTTTTTTTTGTGTTTTTTATTCATTTTTTTTTAATAATTATTTAATATCACATTGAATTTGAAAAAAAGTGGTACTTTTTTTTAATTTTTTTAAGTGTTTGTATTTTTAACTTTTACTACTATTCCTATGGAAAGTCTTTTATTTATATTTTAGTTGGTTTTTTGTGAGAGTTTTTTTTCTATTTTATTTTTTAAGGGATTTTCTGTTTAGATAAAGCTTTAAGGGCCTGTTCTTTTTCATAATGGCTTCTTTATTTTTTTTTTATTAACCCATTTTCCACCTCCGTTGCTTTGAAGCAATGACTACATTTAAAGCCCGTTAATTTTGAATAAGAGGGAGATATAATAACCCAGTGAAGAGCATGTGCTAATTTGAGGTCTTAACTTTAGAAATAATTAAAAACTATTGTTTGAGGGTGGCCATTAAATTAAGACAAAAATGTGTTTTTTGTTTTATATTTTTATGGCACTTTTTTAAATATTATTACACTGAGAGCATTATCTGCATTTTCTGAATTTTTTGAATTTCTGCATTAGATCTAAGAATATTTTACGAAAAATTTCTTAATATTTATTAAAAACGACCAGTGAGAAAGTTTTATTAAAAATAGCTTTTTCAGCTTTTTCATAGCTTTTTATCATTCACATTGTGAAGAAAACTTCCTAAGTTTAGTGAACAAATTCCATTAAAACTCGTTCAACGAATTCTTTCTGGGTAATTCAGAGAAAGAACAGCGGTGTTATAAAAATTATATGCCGATTCGGTTAGGGAAGTATTGGAACAATTTTTGAGTAAGAAATATTTGTTGTGCGTTATGTAAAATTTGAACTTGTAAAAGCTTTAATATGCAGGCAATTAAAAAAATTTCGTTTTTAATTGCAAAAAATTAGCTGTCTTCTTGCAACAAATAAATAACTTTTAAAAATTGCTTCATTAGTATTGCCATATTACAATTTTGAAAAATTCTCTAAAAACATTTATAGCTTTAAAAAATTCTCAAAATTTCTCCAAAACCATTAAAATCTGATAGATCAAAATGTGCATTACAGTGGGATAGATATTTGCTTAAGCAATACATAAAAATTATAATTTAGAAAAAGATCTTAACTCGTTAAGTACATACAAAGCGGCCAAGATTGAATTTAAATTGCAAATTTAAAGCTTCAGTAAAGGCTTATGAAATTACTATTAAATCTTTATACATAAATTTGTTCAAAAAAATTTCCACGTGATCAATGACTGGTATCAAATGGGTTAAATAAATGGCTGCTGTTTAATAATTCCCCTTTTTTTTTGTTTTTGTTAAAATTCTACACTAAAAAGGCTTGATTATTATTTTTATTCGCTGTTGCTGTGGATGATATTGCTGTATTGGAATCGGTGGTGGTTGTTAAATTACTGTTTGTGGAAGTCACACCTGTATTGTTGTTAACAGCTGCTTGCTGCTGTTGTTGTTGTAGTTGTGCCGCAGCGGATGTTGAAGCTTGTGGTTGGGGTGTTTGCGCTAAAGCCGCTGTTGATTGTGTGGAAGTACTACATTGACTTAAATTACTACCACTGCGCAAATGTACCGGCGCTGTTGCTGCTTGTTGATGATTGGCATTTGTTTGCTGCATTATTAAAGAGGGTCGCCACTGTTGCTGTTGTCCACCATTTATTGACAAACGAGGGTTGTTGCTGGATTGACGAAATTGCGCTGTTGAGGGAGGAGCTAAATGTTGCTGCTGTTGCATATGCTGCATATGATGATGATGATGGCCCGCCATACCATTTGGTATCATAGATAAAGCCTCATGTTGATCATAATAATGTTCAGATTCTATACTATGATATATATGCTCACTAGGTGGACGCATGGGTATGGCATCGACAATACGTTGACCATGTCTGGTGGGTCGTGGTGAAGGTGTAGCTGTGGTGGCTGAAGAATAATTAGCCTCCATATCTTCTTGATAGTAGGCTGGTGGTGGAGGAGCTTGTCGAAATAATACGCCCGGTGATACTGGCTGCTTAAAACGTTCATGATGATCTAAAGTATAATTATTACCTCTGGGTGATAGTTCAATGGGTATGGCATATCTTAGTTTTTCCCAGAAATAACGATCACAGGTTAATAAACGATTTGAAGGCACTGATTTTAAATAAGGAGATAATTCGGCCACATCTTCAGCTTCCGAAGAAACATTTGTCTCTTCAATAATAACCAATTTTTGTGCCAAACCTCGTAAGGCTTCATGAAAAGGCATTGCGGAATTCTAGTCTCTGCCATTCAGTAGCCAATAGATTACGTGTTAATACTAAAATAATCTTACGTGAGGCTCGGGCAGCTTCTACAATTTGTAAATGACTGGCTTGTGGAGGCAAATCCCGTTGTTGTATACACAAACGAAATGGAGGACGACCATGTTCTAATTCAGTGGCTATATTACGGCAAACAAATTCATAATCTTTCTCGGAATGTAGAATAATAGCATCATATAATTTACCAGCATCTTCAAATCTAGGCTCGCAGACTCTTACACCATAATGAGCAAATAACCACATGCGTACCGACTCACGGAACACGAACACAATAATTAAGACCACTATGAGAAATATCAAAACCAAAACTGCCGCCAGCAAGGGTAACATATCCACCAGAAATATCTTGTGAAGCCATATTAGCTGCATTTTCCATTAATTCACTGCAATCCACACCATGCTGAGTAAATAAATCTAATTCCCGCTTGACACCATTATCCACACAGTATATATCTTGAGTATCTCGTATGACAATAGCATTATCAGCCACAAATTGAGCCAGGGCTTGTAAAAATTGACATCTACAAGACCAGGCATTACGACCCATAGTTAGGCCCTGTAAATTATTACGGTACTGCAAATTTGCCAATTGTGCTATAGGCATCGAAGTTAAACGATTATTATCCAATCTTAATACTTTCAAAGAAACCAAAGGAGCAAAAGTATTATTGTTGATGGAAGTCAGCAAATTATTATGTAGATATAGTTCTTTTAACAAAGACAATTGTTTAAATTCTAAACCTTCCAGAGTCTGTAATTTATTATTCTCCACATGTAAAATACGCAGCATATTCAATTCAGAAAATGAATTATTTTGTATAGTAACGACATTGGAAGAATTTAGATAAAGAGCACGTAAATTACGTTTACCCACAAATACTTGATTGTCTATAACGGGCAGATTATTACCATCCATATACAAGTCGGTAACTTCCTGAGGTATACGCAACGGCAAAGTAATGCGATTTTGTTTCCCACAGTCTACAATGTTAGTAGACCAGGTAGCATCATGAAAACAGGTACAATTGTCAGGACATACCATTTCACAGTCACATTGTTCAAAATCACAGCAATGACAGGTAGCCGGACAATGAGAATCATATTTGCACACAAAATCACTGCTGGAGAGAGAAGACAATTGTCTTATGGGAGCATTACGGCTATGCGGCATTAAACATTCTATATTGCCCAAGTCTATAATACGAGGATGTTGCCGAGTGGTCATATTGTTAATGCGCTGCAACCATTCCATAGAACAATCACATTCAAAAGGATTACCGCCCAAATAGAACTCGGGTACGGGTTTATCGCTGGCAACAGGAGCCACTCTTAAAGAGTTCAATTGTAATTTTGATAAGACATTAGCATATAAATCAACTCTAGTTAGTTTTGTTTTATCTACAAAAGTATTCGGTTGAACTTGGCTTATTATATTGTTGTTGATGAATAGCAATTCAATGGAATTTGGCACCGACATGGCTCCAATTTCGGTAATACGATTATGACTGGCATCCAAAGTGGTAACACGTATTTCTTCTTGTAGTTTATAATAATTACCCAATGCCTCTATATAATTGCCATGGATATCCAACCATTTAAGATTTGAGGGTATAAAGGCATAATCAAACCAGACCAAATGATTTTCGGATAAATTTAGCCACAGCAAAGAAGCCAAGGTAGCAAAGATACCATTAATATCAGGTTAAAAAATTCTTGTCCAATCTTATGGCCTCTATTTCAGAATTTTTATCAAAGGCTCCTCTCTCTATAGACTGGATACGATTTTTGGCTAAATTTAAAACACTCAATCTAGGCAGGTCGGAAAACATGCCTACGGTGATATTACCAATACGATTATCGATTAATCTCAAACCAGTCAATTGATTTAAATTCTTAAAGGTTTGATTTTTGAAATCCGATATTTGATTTTCACCCAAATCCAATGTCTTCAGCATACTTAAATCTTGTACGGCCTCAGGGACCTCAGCCAATTGATTGGAGCTTAAGTCGAGTTCTTTTAAATCAGAACAATTGCGAAAGGCTTGAGTTTCGACAATGCTAATCAAATTATTGTTTAAAGTCAATTTGGTTAAGACATATAAACCATTAAAGATTTTATTATCCAGAGTATGTAAACGATTTTCAGCCAAGTTTAAAGTATGTAAATTATATAAAGGTAAAAAGGCACCATCTTCAATATGACCAATAGAATTGTTGCGCATGTCCAAAATCTGCAGAAAATATAACTCCTTAAAGGTCTTGGAGCCTATTCTGGTTAAAGCATTATTGGCTAAATTCAAGACAATTAAACGTATTAAACCAGCAAAGGTAGTATTATCCACATGATGAGATGTCAATTGATTGGCGGATAAATCTAAAACCAATAATTGTTCTAGACGGTGTAGCAAACCCTTAGGTAAATCATATAATTCATTGCCTTGCAGATGTATTTCCCTTAATTCTTTATTACCCGCAAACGCTTCAGAAGGTAAAGTTTCCAAATGATTATATGATAAATTCAAAATACGTAAAGAAGATAAACCAGCTAAAGCATTGGCAGCCAAAGAAGAAATATTGTTGTGTTGTAAATTCAATTGTTGCAAACGTCTTAAACGAGAAGCACCCCATACATCGGGCAAGGCCCGTAATTCATTAAAGGACACATCTAAGACCTGCAATTCAGCTCCGCCACTGGCACCATTTAAAGTACATAATTTTTCCGAAAATCCCAAACTTTCAGCTGCACGTATACGATTTAAAGTTAAATTTAAGACTTGTAAATTTTGCATAGCACACCATACACCCTCGGGAAGTTGTCTTATATTATTATCACTTAAATTCAATTCGTTAAGTTCGCGTAAACCATAAAATGATTGTGGTAATATCTCCAAAGTTTTACCAGGACCCCATACAGCATTGTGAGTCTGAACAGTTAAACGTTTAAGAGACATTAAACCCTCAAATGTATTAGCATTTAAACGTTGCATTTTACAACCATTAACTTGTAAATCGGATAATTTTTGCAAACGTTGAAAAGAATTCATAGGTAAATCACTGGCATACAGAACATCTGAAGAGCATGAAAGTTCTAATCTGGTAGCAGTTTCAGCCACTTGTAAGTCCAAAGGTTGTGTAGCATCAATGGCACGTAAATTGCACTTGATATCCATGGTAGTGCGTACAAATTCCCAAGAACATTGTGAGCAAGCGCGCGATACAATAGCCAGCAAAATTAAAAAGCAGGCATACGGAAATGAAGACATAATGGTTTAAATTTTGTTTAACAAAAACCAATTTAATTTATTATAAATTAATAGAAGTCTTGAAAAAGACTACTTTTTTTATTTTAATATTATAAGAAATTTTTTTAAGATATTATAAATTTCTGTTTTTTTTAATATTTTTTTTAAGTTTACTCTTTCATTTTAATAATGTTTTTTTTTGTGTGTGTTTCTTTTAATAAAACATTTATTTTTTAATTTTTAAAAATAATTTTTATTCTTTTTTTTACAGTCACTTTTTATTTAATTTTAAATTATATTTTTAACGCTTGTTTTTTTTCGTTAAAAGAAAAAAAAAACACCGTAAACCCGTAATCCATAAGTGTGTGGTAAACGTAAACGTTACAAGCGTTTTTTGATCACTTTTGCATTAATATAATTTTTCTTTTCGTTATTTTTTCTAAGACGTTAAGTTTTTTGATCACTTTTTCATTAATATAATTTTTTTCGATATTTTTTCTGAGACGTTAAGTTTTATAACATTATTTTTTTATATTTAATTAAAAACTTCTTTTTTTTTGATACGGAAGAGTTATTTTTCTAAAACATGTTTACCGCTTAACGTTTCAACTCAAACTGATTATGAATTTGCTACATGAAGACTCCGTTGGCTTGTTGAATTTTTTTTTTTAATAATTCCATTTACTCTGGTCATACATACCCTAAACTCATAAAACTAACATTTACACATACAACTACTTAATAAAAACTCGTATCATGAAGAATAAAACAACAAGCAAGCAAGCACATGCATAATACTACAAAAAAACGACATACACAATCACTAAAACACACACACAAAACAAGAGAGTAATACACACACATACCATAAAATGCAACAATGCTTTTAAAACACTGCCACACACACTACAACTATAGTGCATAAACAAAATACTCTCTACAATGTACATGCACTCACATGCCAACATGCACATACACACAATCATAAATATTATAAATACTCAGAGTGCAGTTTCCTCAAATTATGCTACATAAACGAGTAAAAAATTCAACACGAACAATAATAACGAAAATTTTAACAAAATGTAAATAATTTACAAAAAAAATCTTTGGAATTAAAAAAAAATTAACAAATAATAATATTTAAAACATATGTTTTTTTATTTAATATAAAATTTTAGAATATTTATAATATTTCTCTTTTTATTCTATTTATTCTATTTAGTCTCTCTATACAGTAGTTCGAAATAATTATAAGTCCACCTATAAAATTGAGATTTTTTTCAAAACTACTTGAAATTTTTTAAAGTTTTTCGATACAATATGATACGATAATAACAATAATTTTGTGGATAACAAACATCTTCTGATAAATTTGCTGCAAATTTGTCTGCATTTTTTTTAAATTATTCGTTTTCTGTGAAATATAAAGGGTCCGATAAATAACTTTTTTTTTTGAACTCCTGAACCAATTGGACTTTGTATGGCGTCATACCAAGGTCTTTAAGCAAAATTCGTCTCAATGATATCTCCGAAATGTTCAATTGTTGAGAACGACGGTGAATTGATGTTGATGGCGCTTCACGCACACTTTCTGCCACAGCAGCAATAATCTCGTGTGTACGCACTGTTTTTGGCTTTTCACGCTTTGGTTTATCGATGATGATGCCAGTTTCTTTTACTTTTTTCACAAGATAACGAACATACGGACCATATTCGTTCAGCGGAAGGATAAAACTAATTATCTGTCAAATCAGACATTAGCTAAGTGTTACCATTCACGAAATAAGCACTAGTTGAAAAAAAAACGTTAGATGGCGGACCCTTTATATGCACTAAAAAAATATCTCTGTTAAGTCAACAACATTTTTACTGGGAGGATTCTTGCAGAAAAACGGCTTATATCAGCTGACACAAACACCGACATGATTACACTCAAATGAAATATAATTTTGTGTAGATTTATATTTAAGAAAAATGCAATTAGTTACATTTAAAATCTCGAAAAATTAAGCAAAACTAAACGAAAAAGGCGGGAAAATAATGTAAATATAAAAAACGCAATATTTGAAAAATTGCAAATGAGAAAAAAATTTTACCGATTTAGGTTCAGCGTACTTAAGTATATTAAAAAATACAGATATTTACAAAACAATGAAATTTGTAGAATTGTGTAATCAACCTTTTTTGCATATTATGCTCTTACACACAGAGAAATTAAGTGCCAAACCGAATCAAGAAGTGTATTTAATGGAAAAAACTTCTAAATTCAGTTAGTACAATGATATTAACATTAGATTTCTGAATGTTTTGGTTGTTGCAACTAAAATTCTGTTAAATTAACCGAACTTTGTTGTAAAAACTGACGTTAAGTTGTGTCAACCGACTGAGATTCGTAATAACCAAATTTAAGCCATATTAACCGAATTACAGTTGGCAAATAGCTAAATTTTTTTCTGTGTGTAATATCATAATTTTGGAGCATATTTTTTTAATTTGGGGCATATTTTTTAAATTTTAACATCATATTTTTAATTTTTTATGGTTGCCCTGACTATAAGGATGAAATCCAAATAACACTTTCTTTGCTGAATTTTCCAAAATCAAGCTAAAAACATCGATGTAAGACAAAGAACGTTGCAAAACAAAATTGTACTTGAAATGAATTAAATAAAGTTTTAAAATACACGAGTGAGGAAAAAAGTAAAAAAATAAATTAATGAGCTTATATTCATTTCGGTGGCCAACAAAAAATAAAATTATTAAATATGCAGCAAAAACTGCAGCAAATGGATTGAAAGGGGTTTTTTATCTACTGGTATTATTGTTACATTTATTTATTTATTTGTTTTATTTATTTATTAATACTATCATCACAGCAATTAAAAATACTTATATTTAATATCTACAGTATTTGCGATTTTATTAAAAAGTACTGCAACAAATACATGACATATTTTTATTTGTAAATGAAAAACTAATTTGAAAAATATACCTTCTTAAGGCAAAAAGATAGGGAAAAACCTTTTGAAATTGCTAAGAAATTTTGTCATTGGTACTTTCATACATCTCCTTCTCAAAATTTGAAGACCTGTTCCTGTCTTCGAATCTGGTTGTTAAATTACTAAAGACGGTTTTTTTTTAGCATATCTTGTTTGAAGTATGCAGGAGTGCATTAAAGAATAGTCTAGGATATTTAAAAATAATTTTGAAGTTTTTTATTTTGAATGACTTGTAATTTTTTAAAATAAGTTTTTTGCACATTTCGTTGGCCATACTTGGTAGCCATATGTCATTATTGGTTTTATCCACATTTTATACAATAAAAGCTTTTTTTACGATTAAGCTTAGACTTTCGATTAAGTAGAGGCTCTTTCGCATTTGAGTGCTTTAAAACACGCTCTAAATATATGCTTTTTAAAAGTTAATTTTTTTTATCAAAAATTAGTCCTAAGTATTTAATGGAATCAAGTAAAGTGATTTCAGACCCAGATATGCAGTTTTATTCAAGAAATTCTTTTTGGTGATTTTTTAAACGGAAAGATGGCTGCCGTAGTATAAACTGTTAAATATTGCAAATATTTTTGAAAAAATTTACAATTTCATGGTTGCACTGATAATTATTCTGTCCACTGTATAACACTCTCTTTTTTATTCATATCATTGAAAAAATGCATAATAAAATAATGCATTTATTATGCTTATAACTTAAAAGTAGGGGAAATTTTTTTTAAAAGATAACAGCACATGCAACAAATGTTTGTTACTCTGTTACCTATACACTCACTCACTTATACATATAAATACTTACACATGCTCGTATACCATTATCAAATTTAAAACATATATGATAAATTTTAACATGTGTGTCACTATGTTAAATTGTAATTTTTTTTCTTATTACTTCTAGTTAAAATAACCTCTCTCTTATTCTCTTTTATGCATTTTATTAAATGCACGTTTTTATCATACACATGCATGTTATGTTTTGTATCTGTGTGTTATATTTACAAACCAAAAACCGGCCGGTTATATCTCATTATTACTCATACTCTCTCTTTTAAAGCAAACATTTGTGTTAGAAGTAGTGGTAGTAGTGACTCTCATATCTTTTTTCATTCCATTTAGTGTTTGTAATGGAAAACTGCATTTGAAAATTGTTTTTTTTTCAAAAGTAATAACAATTCATAGGTAAAATACTGGCAACAGGCTAAAAATTATTCTTTATCACTTTGTTTTGTTTTTTCCATTACGATTGCCTGTTGTTCCTAAATTAATATATATAATTCCCCACAAATTCTAAAATATTAGTTGAAAATTTGGTCTTAATAACAAACATTTATTTTATTGTAGATCTATATTATATTAAAATATTTAACAATAATTTGTAATATCAAAAATAAAATCCCCTAACTATTTTTTAAATGCCCAATAAAATCGCCTGTCCCCAATCGAAAATTTCTTAACCCAAAAACAACAAAATCTCCAAATTTAAGGACAAAACCCTAAGTCTGGAATGCCTGTTGGAGTTTAAAGTTATTGAAAATGTCTTACCAGAGAATTATTTCTTCATAATTTGAAAACAAATACACTTTTAGCGCTAAATTTTGATTTTGAAACAATTTAAAAAAATAAACTTCGATAACACCGGTCGACACGATTTTTGTGTATGACTTCTAAATGTTAAATTTTGTTTTCTTTTACGTTACTAATAAAGTGAAAAACATTTTTTTTTATCAAAGTTTGCTTTTAATCTAAGTACTAAATACTGTACCCAGAGAAAAAATATGATTGAACATGATTGGGGACAAGACATTTTCATATTGTGATCCTCACAATCATAAACATTATTCTGAATAATCATAATATGATTCACTGAGGACGATTTTAACAAAATCCAGAATTATAATATGTTTATGAAGGTCATATTATGATTGTAACGTATTTCAAGCATGATGATAATTTTTCTGCTTGTGCTGATCGTAAAATGTCCCTAATTTAAATATAGACGTTAAACAGAAAAAGCAAACTTTAAGATATTGGAATGAATATTTTGTTGTTTTGCGATGTCTACAATCAGAATTTATGCATTAAAACAGAAACGCAAGAAAAAAAATGTTGTCGACCGGCGTAGTAAAACCAACAATAAATCGAATTCTAAAGTAAAGTTTTGTTACAGCCAGTTTTTTAAAATCAATTTGCATTTATTGCTTCCCTGCGGGACCAGGGACAAGTCCCTGACGACACGCAGGATATGTCCCACGGTGGCTCTGACACGTCAGAGAACGGACTTTTTATATGAGAGGGACATATCACCTTAATATGGCGTTGTCATAGGAGACGACGATAGCGATACATATAAGTGATAGAAAACTCATACATATTATTTTTCTTAATTGATGTTGTCGTCACCGGGAATCGAACCCGGGGCCATCTGTGTAACAGTCCAACGCGCTAACCATTACACCACAACGCCCACAAATTACAGTTTTAAAAATTGTTGAAAAGTTAAATATATATCAGCGATATTTTTAGTTTATCGAACTGTTAAGATCTTATTTTAGTCATCTTAGAAATTACATAAATGGAATTCACAGTTTAAGTGCTGATGTGATATCGTCAACATTTTTGATAGTTTTGATTAGTTTAAACTTCAAAAATCATTTCATCGACATTACTATATCTGTGAGTTCATATCCTGCAAATGCGATTAATAAAAGTTTTAAAATTTCACATATTTTTTCAACATATAAAAATTTTGTATAAAAAATTATAATGGCCAAATAATTTTTTAAACCAATTTTCCTAAAACTGGTAAATTTTCGAAAAAGTTTTATTAAAAGAAGTATTTTTTTAAATTATTCGACTTATTCGATTAATCGTCAACATTTATTCAAATTAGGGGTTATTCTAAAATCATGTTTTTTAAATTGTTAGTTTTTATTTTCGTTTCGTTTCGTCATATTTTGATACAAATCTGTTGTTGAAGGTCTCACAATTATTTGCCATAAAATATTAGTAGAAAATATCTTAAATTTTATGTCTAAAAACTTCGTTAAAACATGCAAAACTTTTATGCAATTTTGCCAAAAATTTGTACCATAAGTGAATATATTTAGGGTCAATGGTCGGTACACTTGGTTTTAATTTATGGTGGCAATTTTGTGATACAGGATTATCTTTTCTTATAGAAAAAAGAACTTCTAATTGTGTATTTTGATTCAAAATTCTTGAGATTTTCATTTTCAATAATAAGACTATCAGGCAATACCGTTTAATTGTAAAGTCGTTTTATTAAAAAAATGTGCCATATTCGGGTTAATTTTTCCTGTAAAAACAATTCCCTTTAGTGAAATGTAGTGATGTAGCCCTTTCTTGATCTCCATATATATATATATATATATATATATATATATATATATATAATATATACACTCATCATATTTTTTCCGTAAAGACTACTGAATACATACATAAAATTAATTGAAAATCAGTTAAAATAGGACTACTTACTTCTCGTCTAAAGCAATTGTATTTTTGTAAGTTTATTTTTAACTGTTAAAAAATTAGTTGACAAAATCAGTAAAAACAATAGGTTGTTTTCGTTTATTTCAATACTCAATATAATATAAAAAGTTTTTGTTTTAAATAGAAAATTTAAACTGAATATTTGAACTGTTAGCGAAAGTCCGTTTTTTTTGTTTATTTTGTGTATTGAATAACAGACAGAAAGTAAAAAAATTCATTTCTTTGGTAATTTAACTGTATACTCCATTGAAGCAACTTTACCGATTAACTTTTTAAATAACTGTTCAACTTTTATAGAAAAGTTCTTGCCAGTGTATCTCCAGTAATAAGGAGTTTTAATTAAAAAATTGGAGTTTATTTAAGATATTTTCAATTCTTTTTTCCCCCCCAATAATATTTCCATTTTGAGGAAAATATATAACTATGGCAATCCAAACTCCGCTCATATGTTTTGTATCATTGAGAGAGTAGAAAACTAGTTACAGTTTGTGTTTTTTTGTTTTCTTTGTTGTTGTTGTTGTTGTTGCTGTGCTTTTCATTTTGGTGATAGAGTCATTCTGTAGTTGCAGTAGTTGCAAAATGTAGTTTTATTTAGTTGGACTTTTCTTGCCATTTTTTCGCTTAACTTCTTTTTTTTTTTTTTGTTCTGTTGCTGTTAAACGCGTGCATTTGTTTATGTAAATGAGTTGTAGTGTTAATTGTTGTAAAGAAGTTTAATGTTCTGTAATTTACTGTTTTTACTTTAGTTGTTGTATTTTTTTTAGTTCCTTTTTGCATCAGTTGGAGATATGGTGTATATTTTTATGGTCTTAAATTGTAGTTATAAAATGTAAAAGGTTTAATTTTTTATGGTTTTTCATTGTTAAATGTTCAAAATACGATATAGTCTTATATATCGTTCATTCCATGAGAAAACGTTGAAAAATGGTAATTTTTGTTGGCCCCCAGAGCTTTGATTTAGTTAAAATTTGGCACACGTATACTACTTTCTTTTTTAAACTAATTAATTATTCAAATTTGCACAAAATTAGTTAAAAAAGTAAAATATGAGAATGTTCATTACACTCAACATAGTTTGTAGTTTAAGTTAATTGAAAATGTAATTTAATCTAAATGATAAATCACTAAAATCCGTTCTTACTTAATTTTCATTTATATAAAATATTTCTTGTTATTTATTTTTAAATATCGTTTAGATAACTAACAAAATCCGTAAGAACAAAAGAATAGTAAGGAAAAATAAATGTGTAAATTTTAACTACAGATCAGTGAAAATAAAATTTATATTCAGTTATTTTAAATTATTTCAGTTTTTGTTTTGGCGTGTTTTTTTTCTTATAAAAAATGTATAAATTTGTTCAGTTTCTTGTAATTTGAATTGAAATAATTTTGCATTTTTATTTTTTTTTTTTTTGTTTACGTTGAACCAACACTCAGGGGATGCCCCTACTAATGCATTGTATTGTGTTGATATCAGGAAAATAGTTTATGAGGCTTAGAAAAGAGGGAGTAGTGTTTGTGGACATTTGACTTGAATTTTTCCAAATTAAAATTTGCAGGGAAGACCTCCGCAGGCAGACAATTCCACATACGGCTAGTGCGACTGAAAAACGAATTTTCTCTGTAAAAAATATTTATTTGAAAAATAAATGTATGTTCCTTTATTTTTAACTCAACTGAAAACTTTTTTTTATTTAAACTACAAACAGTAAACTACATAATATTCTGAGTGTAGTCACTACCGTTTTCAGTTCCTTAAGAATGTGTAAAAAGGCGGTTTTATTCCCGTTTTTAATTAAAAAAAAAAAAAACGGAACAAAAACGTTCTGATACAATCATATCTTGTTTAATATATTATTATAATAAAAAAACATATAGCTTAATATGGATTTTTGTTATGGCGCATATGATTATATATAATTTTATCTTGGAATTGATTTTTTGAAAATTTTTCATATGGCCCCATACACAATTTTATCGAAATATATATCGATTGATTTTACCGTCGATATGGCATATATTACTACATATGGTATATATTAATTAGCATGAGTTCATATATAATTTTATATCGCTTAATACAATGGTAAGTATAATAACATATGGCATTATATTCAAATTTTGGTTACATAAAATCTGAAGTGTTGAATTTTTAAAAAATTAAACTGTGTTAATTTTTTTGTGGTTTTTGTGGTTTTTTTCTTTGATATTTCAAATGTTAAATCATGTTTCTAGACGAGAACAAGAAATTCTCATTGAGTTTGTGATTGAACCTAACAAATAGCTCTGGAAGTTAGAAAAACAATGTAGCCTAACGATTTCTTTAAGCATAAATGAAAGCCCGATAATGACCAGCCTACAACAAATTATTTTGTACAATTTGTTAAATAAGTTTTCGGAATACAGGCTTCATTACTCGAGCGGATACGTTTCGTCAACGGACTGTAACTCCATACAATGTTTAAAATAGTACGTATATATATTTTGTTCAAAATATAATTTACTTTCCGCTAATCGGTCGACATTCCTTTAGAATGTAAAACAGAGACAACATATTTTATGTTGCTACTATTTACGTTTACGAAACGTATCCGATTGCGAAATGAAGCCTTAAGTTTTGAATTTTGCATTAGAACTGTAAAAACTATAAATTGTGATTAACTATTTTTAATTAAAAATTTTTCAAGGAAAATGGTAAATAACATGGAAATCTTAATTGGAATATTCGAACTATCGCTTAAAAAATTAAAGGAAATCTATGTAATAACTTGTTTGATTGCAAATGAAAATTTTCAATATTAATTTTCTGAATTTCAAATAGAAAACTATATTTACAACTTATTTACACTTATATACGAGTTTTTATGAGAAGGCCCATTATTAATGTTTCTAAAATTGAAAGAAACCATACGATAAATATAAATTTAAAATAATATTTATACCATCCTATTATATTAAATTAGATATAATAACATATAATTTTATAAAATTGGATGAGGATTAAATTCGGATAAAAACTGTATCAGATCACTTCTAATTGTATCTAATTTTATTTAATATGATACAATTATATCGGGCCATTTTTTGGATGAAATTTCATATAATTAATTACGAGGTCATAGTAAATTAGATTAAAATATATAAAGCTCCATATGAGTTTTCTTAATGGGGAATCAAAAAAATTCTTAAAGTAGTGAACTTTGAAAACCCATATTTCCTAAAGTATATGGACTATTTCAAAGATTTAAAAAGCATATGATTTGTAATTAAAAAACATCCATATTTTTGCGAGAATACACTTATAATGAAAAAGCAATTTTTGATGGCATTTGTGCAAAAATGGTTGTTTTTTAATAACAAATCGTAAAGTAGACAAGTGAAGCTTTCGTGTGCTCTTTAAATTTTTGAAATTGTTTATCTACTTTAGGAAATATAAGTTTTCCAAATTCACTACTTTTTGAATTTTTTAAAAACTAAAAAACGACAATAAAAAAGCTGTTTTAAAATTCTTTTAGAAACTGAAAACAGTAGTGACTAATAGACAACCTAAAGAATTTGTGTACAAAAACACAAAGGAATGTAAATGACCCCCGGTCAGATTTTGGCCGATCTATCATGGAATGGATGATATACATAGGGTAGGAAGGGGATGTTTCGCCACTGGAGCACATATGTCACCCACGATTTTCGCTGTATTTAATAGTGTTATTAAAATGTTCCATTCCATAAATTTTGCAGTTATTGATAACCTTTTACGTCACCAATTCTACACATGGACTTCACACGTAGTCGAAGATAGACATGTTTTTTCTGTTTTTTTGGATACCAAAAAAAAAAAAATATACGGTTAGAATATTTAAGATAACTTTTTCATTTCGTATATTTAAACAAAATACAATTTTGTACGACGTTGCGCTGATATTAATTAATAATTCTAACACGAATTTTTAAAAATTATTTCTTAAATATTAAAAAGTATATATGCGAGGGGCTTATGGGGCGCATATATACAAGGTGGAGTAGTTTTGTCAGCGAAAAATTAACAGCACTTCAAAAGACGTATACGTAATATTAATTCGTTACATGTTTATATGTGTTGCACGGGTCAGACGTGATTTTCTTTTAACAATTGCAAAGAAAATGAACTTTTTTCAATTTTTTTTGTTGCTGAAATTACAGCTATTGATATCAATATTTTTGATTATTTTATATAAAATATGAGTTTTTAAGCTAGAACGGTTATATTTATAACGGACAAATGTGCAACATCAACTAGGCGAAAATTACGTGTTGCAGTTTAGCCCATTTTAGTTACTTTGGCAATCTTAAAAAATTATTATAAGGAATGAAGCTAATTTATGTTTTAAATACACAAATTATAGTTAAGAAGTGTAAAATTTTTTATAAAAAATAATTTTTCCAAAAAAAATGTTTGTTGAGTAAAGACAGAAAAAAGTGGCGAATGTTCCCCATTCTACCCTTTATTTTTTTTTAATCTTAAAAAGAGTGTTTTAAATTAAAATGGTATTAACGAAAGAATTGTTGTCTTAATTTAGTTTTATAATTTTGGAATATGTAAAAGATTGTTAAGATAGATAAGGTAATTTTGATACTTCACAAGGAATGTGAACTTTAAGATAAAAGTAAATTTATTTGCAGAATTTAGTTAGCAGAAAAACAGGATAAGGGAATTGAGTTAGGGGATTTAGAGTGGGATGATTAAATTTATCTAATTTACATATTAGTCTTGAGTTTTAAGATTGCAGAAAAATGACTCGCAATAACGAAACAAATGCATGCTAATTTTGCTACTATAGATTGAAAAATTACGCAAAGCTAACACCAAGTTAGGCAGACAAGGTAACGTCAGAGTTAGGCAGACAAGGGTAACGGCACTGATCGTCTTTAACTTGGTAAAGTCCAGAACCAATCTTTGCTCTTTTAAATAACTAAGAAGATTTACGACCTCCGACCCTCCGGGTCAGGTGGACATCGGGCAATGATATTATAGCACCCGCTATGATATTAGCAAATGTGAGCAACGTTTCATCTGTTCTTGGGCCAACCCGACATATTCGGAGAATAGGGTCAAGCACATTACGGCACTATTATGGCTGGATAGTGCAATAGGAATGGTAGCGGGAGAACCATTAAAAATCAACGGTAGCGCCCATAAGCTTCCAGGAAGCCTACGCCTGTTATTAGTCAAATAGGAGTGTCAGGCTCCACTAAGATCTTCTTTGTCCTTCCATGCATCGAAGAAATCCTGGCAAACTAGTCAACAAAAACATGAATATAACGCAAACAGAAAATAATAATCTCTCAGGAGGTCACAAACGTTTGTCAAATCCTCCCGCTTTGGAGGCAAGCTCCACGTGTCTGGGAGGGAGCAATTCATGTTTAGACAATATTTTAGAAACCTGTTGAGGCCCTATGCTCCACAGGGAGTTAAGCAAAAATAAGGAAGAAGAACGCCCGACAACTTTCAGTTATGATAGACCTAAAATTTATGATACGAGTATTATCCAAAAGTATTGAACTGAAATGAGAAAAACGAATTGCCTTAAATATTGGTCTAGCTAGGAGTATCAGACCGTAGGTTAACTCTAACAAACTTTTAACAAAATGCAGGTTTATAATATTTTAACTCATTTTAGTATTTCGTAATTATAAAATAAAGGATCTTTAGCTCAATAAAACAAAAGACAAAAATTTATTTAAAAAGATCGAAGAAAAATAAGAAAATTTTAAAAATCTCATTTTAGTATAATATTTTTATTTATCCATTAAATTTTTTAGATTTAAAACTTAGATTTTGACTTGATTTTTTTTTTGTTTTGTTATAAATTTAAAAAACTTTTAAAATATTGAGGAATTTTCCCTAAAGAGTTAATTTATATCCATAATTTGTTCCATACTTTATTAACAGATTATCCTGAATCTTATTTTTTTGTTTGTGTGTTTGGTTTTGCATAGTTCTTTCATCTTAATGATAAATTTCTTTATTATCTATTTTAACGAAAACAATAGCTACTTGTACCAATTTATTAAACACAATACCATCTATAGACGAGTGGAAGTTTTAAAGTATACAATAGCGAAACAAAAAATCTTTAAAGATCTTGTTGTAACAACTACTTTTGCTACTACAATGAGCTTGAAAATATAATACACTGGAGCCTTAATTAACAAATTAGTTTAGTTTTAGACAAGGGTTAAGCAGAGATTTTATTAAAGGCAAATTAATATAGTTAAAAACGAAATTCTCGATTTGGGGTGACATTTGTATACCCTTTCCCACCGTGCTTGAGAATAATTAAGACCAGTTGCTTTAACAATTTTTAATTATTCGTGTTTTAGGACAGAAGGGAAAATGGATGATATTTTGGTGAATATTTTCAATATTTTAATTTTTTTATTATTCATACAGCTATAGAATAAAAAAAAAAAAAAAAAAAAAAAAATGCTCCTCCTCCTCCATCGTTGGACAAATTTTAAAGTTATGACAACTCCGGCCTAAAAATTTTTTTTTTTGGATATCTTGAAAAAACCCGGTTTTTCTCCATGTTCGGGACGTTAAAATATCGCGTATTTTGATTTTTTCACACAATTTTAATAAAAAGCAAAATATTTTTTTACTAAAATTTTTTTTCAATTTTTAGGCAAAATGTTTCACTCATTTTTAGTCGACAAATTTTTTCCCTTTGAAATTAAAACCAAATAAAATTTTTTTTCATATAAGTGAATAAGTGGTATATACAATTCAATATATCTGCTCTCATCCGTTGAACAGGAACCTATCCAGTGACCATTATAAACTGGATCCCGTAACTGTTCCGTTGCCGTGGTTTGGCTATTAGAGAGACAATACGAATTTTTTATAAATTCGTAGTTGTTTTTGTAACTGAATGAAAAACTATATTAAGACGCACTACCACTTGGATATTTCGTTCCAATTATCTGTCTGATTCTTTTAGGCTTGTTCAGTCACATGTACCAGTGTACAACTCCTTTGTAGCCTTATACTAAAATGACTGTTCCCTTTTATATAAAAGAATCGATTCCTGTCACTAAGGATCAGTCACGTGATGTGTTCTGTGACCGGTCCCTTTAACACAGCATATTTAAGGCTTAGTTCAAACCATTTTTTCATTCCTAATCAAAACTTTAATTTTTACTACTGATATCATGGCTTACTTGCAGATTTTATTATGAGATTATTCTGAGTTCAATCACAGATATTATTATAGTCAAATCACAGGCTTTTTCCTGCATTTTGATCTTGGAAAATATTATTGAGTATTTTTCCACACCTAGTAAGTACTATATGTATTTTAGAGCTAAATTCAAGTTTAATCGAAGATCTTTTTAAAGACAAACTTTATACGAAATCGTAGATTTTTTAAAACTTAAATTCCAGGCTTAATCGTGCATCCAATTCAAGTTAAGCTTCAGCATTAATCGAGAATCTTTCCTTATCCATAGATCTTTTAAACTCAGATTTAAGTTATATCCTTATTATTTAATAAGAAAAATTCAAAATGTACAATTTTTTAAATTGTCCTGACAATACAAGTTTTTGACATAATCAAGAATATTTCACAGTCAAATTTTTGGTTAGATCTTGGCTTAACTTCAAAGGCCGAGAAACTAACTTAATTGTGGGTATAAATAGGGAATGTCTTGAGCCAATTTAAAAATTTTATTTAAGCTTATTCTCGACTTTAAATATGACTTGAATTGAAACCCTAATTCTATCTTTATTTAAAAATTAACTAGACTAGGTTATAAACCTAATTTGTGGTTATAAATAGTAACATTTCAAGCTAAATCCCATATATGTGTATGCCAAATCTTTGATTTAATTGGCATTTTTTTATTATTAAATTCTAAGCTAAAGCCTGCATTTAAGATAAATAAAATTACACTCAATCGGTTATCTTGTCATATTCGAAAAGTCTAAATTTAAACTACACTTGGAATACTGTAAATGTAAACCCCACTGCAAATGTAGTTAAAAACAAATGAAATTTTACTTGAAAAAAGGACGACTTACATTTCAGTAAATTCAACTAACATTATCATTTGTTTTTTAATATTCAAAAAATGAACCACAATTGTTAAAAAAAATTACGCACATAAGTAGTAAAAGATAAAAAAAAATGTATTTGTTTAATTTTTTGAAATAAAAAAAAAAAACTAATGTATAAAATGAGTGTAAAATTATCATACAGTAAATTGATGTGGTTTGTTTTTTTAAATGAACTACAATTGTAGTCAAAACTTAAATTCCTCAACAACTGACTGTTTTTTGATTTAAAAATAAAGATACTGCATTACAACGTACAACAGAAGTTCACTGAGTGTACAAACTTAAATCTCAGTATTTTAATGGTAAATTTCAATTCCAAAAGACACATTCTGGACTAGATCATAAGAATTATTTGAATTATATTTCAGTTTCAGCTCCAATCGAAAATTTAAATTCCTAAAGCCGTATTCTGATTGAATTCTACTCTAGTTTCTGTTATAGACTTTTATATAACCCCGTTTAACGAGTATTCGTTGTTGCAACAACTTATAAGATGCTTTTTATTAAGCGTACATTATTCATATTAATATGCAAGACAAACAAAAACAATTGCAAAAAAAAAAAAAAATCGCAAAGAAAAACGGAATCTCAACCAAGGTTTTTAATAAGAAAATACCAAGCATTATTGTTTCTTTGCACAAAACCAAACCAAACCGAACTAAACTAAACTTAGCAAACCAACATACTATACACTTGGATACTTAATATTATTATGAGTGAAACGAAAGCAAAAACAAACCCCTTCATCTTGGTATTTTTTCATAATACTCGCATATAAAGATACTTAAAGACGTAGATAGATGGAAGATTCTTATAAGTGGAGGATACTTTGCAAGTGACTGAACCCGCATAGTTTTACAGTTTTATAAAATAGAAAAAAAGTATCAGCAACAATGATTTTGTTTTAAGAAAAAATATTTCTTTAATATTGTATAATAATAATGCAAAGAAAAAAAATTGTTTTATATATATATAATAAAAAACAAAATATATTTTTCAACGGTTTTTTTAAGTAGTTCTATATAAAGATTGTGTAAAAGAAAAAGCTGTACCAAATTTACACAGCCAAAATCGAAATAACTGGTTCAAAATCCGAATGAATTAGATCTTAGACTTATAAGAAACCACAGATAAAATCGAGGTTTCTATTTTCCTTCAAAACGGAGTCGCTTTTGACTCTACTTGATGCTCACGGGTGAATGTGAGCTGCTACTTAAACCAACCACCCAACAATCAAAACTCGATTTACTGAAACTTTTTTAAAAATGTTGACATAATTGTGTTAAGCATAGCAAACAAATTAAGAACCATGTATCATATGGCGTAAACGAGATAAAGTAATTGACCCTTGACGACTATGATATATATGAGCTACTTCAAGAATTTTTGACACTTGTTAAAACCTGACATTAGATGATTCTTATTTCTCAATTTTTGTATGAACTTTTACGAATAATTGATGGACAGGGTTATACTTAAAAGCTAAGTTTAATGTTGAAAAGTCTTCAACAAAAGAATTGCTGGCAATTTAAAAGCAAAAGAAATTAAAAATCACTTGAAACTTACAAGAGTTTTTATGCATTTTATTTATTTTATTTTATGGTTTTAACTTTCAGATCTAAACCAATACAGATTGAACGCACTAGCCTTTTTAGAAATATTCACTGAAAAAGTAATATCCATATCGCTGCTTGGTGAAAAGTTGTATGGTGGTTTACAAGTGGACTCAAAATTATCCGATTTATAAATTTACGCTGTTCTTCCAAAGGGTTTTGCGCCGTTTAATGGAATTGTATTTTAAGAACAGTATTTGAAAAGTGGTGTAATGTAAGTCAAAAAAAAAAGCATTTTCAAATTTTGAATGGCAAAAATGTTATACAGTTTTTAAAAATTTTGCGAAATTTAATTAGTTCGTTCGTATTTTATTATCAAAAACTTCGCTTGAGGATATAGTTAGGTATCTAGTAGAGTGGGGTATTGTAGTTCATAGCTCATTTCATTTATTTGCAATTATTGAACTAGTTCGTTCTTTTAGTTCTTATGTTTGTTAGAAAATTATTTTGAAATATTCATCTTTAAGGTTAGGGTTTTTTTTTTTTTTAATAGAGTAAATTAGATGATATTCATGCCACAGAAAACGCGAACTAAATTTTATATAAAGAAATGTTAAATTTTCAGTTTTTTCATGTTTTAAAAAGGGGCGACAACAAGTTCGAAAATGTATCTAAAAATTGCATTCGCATGAAAAATAAATTCTTTTAATATTTAATGTTCTAATGCATAAGTGTGAAAAAGGATAACCATATAAATCGAATGTTTTTTGAGTCAGATAAATCCGATAACACCTTCAAAATAAAGAGCTCTTCAAAATTACATACTTTGAGGATTTTTTGATTTTTTTGGAAATTGAAAAAGTGAAAAAACCGCGAGTTTTTGAAAATTTCAAAAACTGAATATGGGGATGTGTTATGGGCTCCAAGGAGTATGCAAAAAATTAATCAAATTTTAAGACCTACAGTGAATTCCATTTGTGATGTATCATGGATCTTATGATATATTTTCAAATGTTATAAACACCATGAGATCTAAAAATTGATGTAGAATTTATTAAATTTTTGGTTGCTTCAGATTTAAAAATCGTCGTTAAAGATAAATGATTTACGAGATGGTATATAGCATGCTTAATATCGGCTAACATTCACAAACCATTATTTATGTAATACAAACAATATTTTACCTCAAAGTATCAAACATTTTTGAAATTCATCACATGTATAAGTCCCATGGATTTTTTCATTTAAGAAGTCGAAACAAAAAATACTTTTGGCGACACTTTCTTTAGATATTTTACAAATTTTCCAGCAGTTTAAGTTCGGTCGTTAAAGGCTTAAATTGTGTGTTATATTAGGCTCTTATTATGAAATTGGTATAAGTCCATTTTAAAAAAAAAAAAATTCAGATTGTGACAGTATTTCATTGTCATAGAAGCCATTGTGAAATGGCTTCTATTTACTTCTCAAAATTTTTTTTCCAAACAAGAAAATCGCTGAAATTTTAGCCGCTTTCTTGCATTGTAATTTATTGTATGAAATACGTTTATTATTCGCATAAAGTTATTTGCCTTCACATAAAAGTATTGACCTCCATATTCCAAATTTTCTCCTAGAATTTTACTAACACTTACCATTTTTGCTAAATATGCAATTTCGGTACTTTGTTCAAAATGTGTTTTAGAAGCCAATTTGATAATTAAGAGATTATGTTTAACGAATACAAATATAATAATGTGACAAAACTTTTCATCTTTTTGCAATTTCTAAGAAAATTTACAACAAAGCTACTAAGTTTATGTGCAACAATTTTTGAAAAGCTATTATTTTGAAAGTGGAATAAGTCCATTATTTCTTATTGTAAACACAAGAAGATTCAGACCACATTCCAAATAAATAGTTTATATTGAAGGTCTCCCTAGATTTCGTATTATTTATTTATTTATTTTTTTTATTTATTTATTTATTTAAGTCTACGGAATAAATCCTTACAGACTATTAACATAATAATTACAAAATTATAAATTAATATAAGTACAATATTTTTTTTTTTTTTTATTTTTTTTAAATAGTAGAATTTAAAAACAAAATGATGTTGCGTTTAATAATATTAACATTTGAAGAAAAATCTAACAAATTATAAAGATTATTAAAATCATTACACATTCTTATAAACGGATCAGCATCAGCATACATTTGACGATAGAATGGAGTATATAATGGAGTATAATTACGTGTTGATCTTGGAGGAACGAAAAGTACAAAATTTTCTAACAGGAAATCGGAGCATATATCACCATTAATCAAATTTAATAAAAATGTAACGTTTAGCATTGTCCTTCTACTTTTCAGAGTGGGAAGCTTAACGAGGTTTAGTCTGGTTGTATATGAAGGTAGATTATTAATGGTATTAGGGTAGGTGCTTCGTAAGCAGAACAGCAAAAATTGTTTTTGCACTGATTCAATTTTTCCAATTTGAACAATGGATAATGGATCCCAAATCACAGATCCATATTCCAAAATTGGTCTCACAAGCGATGTATATAATTGTTTTGTTACATTGGAATCTGTAAATTCCTTAGCCCATCGTTTTATAAAAGCTAAGGTGCCACGAGCTTTATTAATCGTCAATAAAATATGCCGTTTAAAATCCAATTTTGGGTCTAAGAGAATACCCAAATCTAGAATATTATCTACTAATTCCAACTGAAAACCACCCAAAGAGTAAACACCAAAGATTCTGTCCTTCTAGAGAAGCGCATATGTTTACATTTTTTCAAATTTAGTTCCATAAAATTAGAGCAGCACCATTCGTAAAAACTATTTAAATCCTGCTGTAGATAATCTGATCGGAATTTTTATTAAAGCCACGAAAAATTTTAACGTCATCAGCATACATAAGAACGTTTGAAAACTTTATTACCGATGGTAAATCGTTGATAAAAAGAGAAAATAAAATTGGTCCAAGATGGCTACCTTGAGGAACCCCAGATGTTACAATAATATTTTTCGACGTTGTGTTATTAAAATTAACCTTCTGATTTCTGTCTTTTAAGTATGACTTTATCCAGCTTAAACAATTTCCAGCGAAACCCATCATATCTAGTTTTTTGAGTAAAAGATTATGGTTAACTTTATCAAAAGCTTTACTGAAATCAGTGTAAATGACATCAGTGTTTTCGCCTTTAAGGAAACCACGATTTACCAAAGTTGTTAATTGTAATAGGTTAGTTGTTGTAGAGCACCCCTTACGAAAACCATGCTGAATATTAGATATTATAGAGGAAATTTGATGACACAGAGAATCAGTTAAACATTTTTCGAATAGCTTTGGAATCGCGCTGAGTTTTGCTATTCCTCTATAATTAATAACATTTGACTTATTTCCAGATTTAAATAATGGAATTAAGAAAGAGTCCTTCCATAATTTTGGGAAATAACCATTTTTAATGGAGATATTAAACATTATGCTCAACGGATACGCCAAAGCATCTGCACAGTTGATTAAGATGCAACTGGGAACACCATCAGGCCCACAAGTTGTTGAGTTTTTAAATTCTTTAAAAGTCTTCTTGGAGTTGGTATTGAAATTATATTCTTATGAATACACTTGGCATTGTTACTTTTTGTTTTTAGAGTGCTGTTACAATATTTTTTTTTTTTTATTTTTATCCTACTGCCAAGTATTACTTCCAGAGTATTTTATTTAATATTTTATTCCTGTTGCTCTGAACGATTTATTGATGCATATAACGCAATGCATTTGCAATTTTAAATATGGCACAAAAAAAAAAAACTACTCCACTCCACTCCAATAGCAATACCAAAACCCAACATTACAATAACAAAGCAATAACTATCAACAACAGCTCCAGTACCAGCCCAAAGTGATAGTAATGTGCTTTGCTCCATATGTGCCTATTTGTCTCTGGCACTAACAAAGTGTGTGCAAATGGTGCGTGTGTGTCATTTGGGTCTATTCATACATACACTCATAAAAATAAAACTGTAAAAATAGCAAAAAAACACGCTACTAAAAATTAGTTAAAAATTACTTTTGCAGAAAAAACTGCTTAAATTAGCAGATTTTTTTACTAAATATTAGTAATATAAAAATAGAAAAAACAAATCTGTTGAATTCACAAATATTTAGTTATATTTGAGCTAAATTTAAGTTAATTGAAAATAACAAAATAATCTGTTAGATTCAGCAAAAACATTTATTAAATATTAGTAGGCAAAAAGATCATAAAAAATTTTGAAATTTGTAAAGTTTTTTTTTTAGTTTTAATGCGAATAAAAGTCTGCCCTTATGAAATCAACAATCTACAATTTTTTAGCAAAAATTTCTGTTGATTTTTAGCAAAATAAACTGTTATTTGCATTATACTAAATTTGAGATACATATATCAGTTTTCTTTGCTATTTTTAGTCTACAAAAAATTTACTAAAAGTTTTTGCTAATTTTTTAGAGTAAATTGCTAATATTCACATTGACTAATATTCACATTGAATATAACTAACATTTTAAAAAGTTAAGAGATTTATTTTTGCTGTTCTTATTTTATTAATATTTAGCAAAAACAATCTGCTAATTTTAGCAGTTTTTTCTGCAAGGTAAATTTTAGCTAATTTTTTAAGTAGCTATTATTCAATTTTAACTAATTTTCTTAGTAGATTTTTCTACTATTTTTACAGGTGTATTTCGGTGAGTATATGTATTACTAATGGCATGGAATTGAAAAATTGTATAAACGCATATTTCAGCATGTGTGGAAAACATGCGTGGCTGCTGGAAAAATATAAATACAATACAAAAAAAAAAAAAAATATTGCAAATTTCATTGCAATATTGGTGACATACCACAAAAGAACACCAACAGCAGTTGTCCTCAAGCTCAACCTCAAATGCCACAATAATACACAAAAGTGCAAAATACTATTGAGAATATAAATACTTTTACACAAAATTAATTTAATAAAAAAAAAATTTTTTTCAAACAATAAATTACATAAACTTTTAATAACGGAAACTAAGAGAACTAACTAAGCACACAAAAATACAACAAAATGAAAGACACAGTAAAAGTTTGACACAATTAAGGGTGTCAAAATAAGTTCTCCTTTAGTTTAAATTAAAAAATAAATTCGGTACTAAAATTTTTGTCACATTTTAGTGCTGAGTGTAGAGTGTAAATCATACAATAACTAACGAGATTCAAACAGATTTTAACTTAATCAGAAATAAAACATCATTCTTGTCGGAATTTAGACTCAGATTTAATAGTAGATAATTTGAAGGTAAAATTTTAGGTATAAGTCAACATACTATTGAGTTCAAACTACAAACATATTAATTAGAATTTTCTAAAAAAAACTATATTTCAGAATTAGATGTCGACGTTTTTATGTTCAAATAATAGACTCAAGTGGTTCAAGATATTCTATTGATCAAACTCCGTTTATAATTCAAACATTTGTCTAATCCAAATTTCAGACTTTATCGTAGCTCGCTTTAAAGTTATATTTTTTATTCCATTTCAAATCTTATTGGAAATGGAAATGAGACTCATTTAAACTCTAAGATTTATACCGTGAATAGTTAAATCAGGACTTATCACAGAACAAGTAAAATTGTCCATTGCTGTGTGTTTATATTATATGCGGCATATTGTTATAACCTCCCACTGTGCCAAAGGGTATATATTATTTTGCCATTCCGTTGATAAATTATTGAATATAATTTTGGATACGTCTGGCCGACTGTCTGTTGAAATATTCCACCAATATAGAATAGGGGTAAAATAGGAATTGTTCGCAGATACTATTTATAAGCAGTTTGCTATTAAAAAAAACTAGTTTAAAAATTTCAAACCGTTCTATATTACAAACATGCTACTATTTTTTCTTATGTATTTATTTTATGGACTAGTTTTTGAAAAATTTTTTATTTCCGAATTTTTGAATAATTAGAATATATTGTCTATATCCCGATTTAGCTTCTTTTGTCACACAAATTACAAAACAAATAATATTTAATGCTCAACATATCTTTTGAATACTGTTTTTAAATCGGTTCAATAGTTTAATGCTTATGGGTCGAAATTACACGGAGAAAGCTCTGCTTTTCGACAAAAATAAAAAATGGAAACTTTCGTAAAAAAAGTATATAATTTATATATTTATTTGTCTTGCAATGAAAAATATAAAATGTTTTTTGTGTTGATTTTATTTTGGCCAATTATTCATAAATTTGTTATTTTTTCATGCTAATAAGACCTAAAATATTCATGTAAATAAAAATTAAATTTTTGTTTACAGTTTTGTCCCGACGTTTCGTCGATTATTTGTCGACTTCTTCTGGGGATGCGTAAATTTTGATATTATTGCATTAAAAAATTTTTATAAATAATTTTACATTTTACATGTAACATACAACAAAAACCCGAATTTAACAATAAAAACACATCCGAACTTAATATCACAGCTTTATTAATGTCTACTTTGTAGCTTGAAAGAGAACACAAAAACCATAAATTCAAACTACAAAGTAGCCATTAATTAATCTGTGATACAAAGAAAATTTATGGATAATCACCAAAGTTATGATCATTTATGTAAAAGTGTTTATATTTAAAATTTAATCTTTTTTTAATAAAATATGCAATAATGGCCAAAGTATAAAACATATTCAATTTCAGTAAAATATGTGCGTGTTAAGACGTTTGGACCATATAACGTTCCTCCCCTAAAAAAATTTACTTTTTGCCACAAATATTCAGATATTTCTATGTAACTTCACGCACTGACCTAACATTTCTCAAGTGAATGATTGTGAAATGTAATTGACGTCGCCCAAGTCTGATAGATATTTTATTGAATAGTGAATTTTAACATTTTAGCAAAAAACACAAATTTTACATTTTTATTATGATTTCCGAAGTTTTTTTTTTTTTAGCTAAAAGAAAGAGATAGCTATAGTTAGTCTCTTTACAGGAAGAAGAAGAAGAAAAACATATTTATTGAAAAATTTTACGGACACAAGGGATACACCAGACTTCGTCCCCCTCCTTTGATTCGTCAGTGGTTAATTTATGTGTCAATTGAACAAAGTATTTTATACTGTTAATTTGCTCTATATGAAAAACTTTTTTTTTTCCTTTTTTGGTGTCGTACTGGTGACTGTTCTTAACAGATATCGAACCTTTGATTACGAAACTTGTTTTTCAAAATCATTAATTCCATTCCGTTTTTTAATAAATTTAATAAACAATGAAAATGAAAATTTAATAAATATCTTAAAAATTCTATGAAAAATAATAAAAATTTGTTAAGCACAAGTATTTCTTTTTTGAGGGAAGGTTTTTTTTCTGAGTGGACTCTTGGGAAAAAATTTGTCATTAGACCCAATTTTATTCGAACATTATACGAATTTTTAAAAAGGAAAATTTTTTCCAGATTTTCGTATTAAATAAAGCATATTCTTTTAACAAAATTTTTTGAATATTTTCTTTGAAATTATAATTCTTTTTAAAATTCAACTTTCTTTTTAACCTCATTCCCATTAAATATGTATAAATACTAATAATTTCCAAAAAAAAAAAAAGAAATACAAATTCAAATCTATGTTGTCTTATATTTTTTTTTATTTTTTTTTTTTATTCTGGAAAATAAAAACCGCAACCAACTTTGCAAACCAAAAAATTATGATAATCTTAACCTCAAACTATCATTGCTTTTTAAAAAAGTAGTATCATTGATAGTCAACGATGAAATAGAGAACAAAAATAAAACCTCCCAAAATATGAAGAAAAAAAAACTGGCTAGTTTATTATTACTAACAACCAAAATTGGTTACCAAAAAAAAAAAACTCTTAACAATTTATAATTGCCATATTGCAAAAACTGACCCAACCAAACAGAAATTCATAGAAAAATCCAGCAATACAAATGCATTTAATATACGAATTGAATTCAATTAAAACGCATTTGAATTCAAATTTTGTACATACATTCAGTTGACATTAACATTGAATTTGTAAGACAAAAAAACATGGAAAGTAGTAAAAACAAAATATGGTAGAAATAAAAAATCAACAAAATGCATAATTTAAAGATGCCAAAAATGGCAACAGCATTGGTAAATATGCAAAAGAGTTAAGCAAAATACATAATGCTTAAGATGATGATGTTCATCATGGAGTGGCCATTGAGTATGACAGGGGATATATTTTGGAAAGAAAAAAGTATACTAATGAAATGCTTAATGATTAAAAATTCATTACAAAATTTGAATACTAACACATACAATAAAAATAAAATGCATTTAAAAGAGATATATATTACAACCATTCCTAAATTTGCCTTAAACTACACTCAAGGAAAAGCTTCGTCATATTTATGTAATCCTTCATAAATATTATAAAAGCTTCATAGTTTTTCATCCTATGCAACTGTTTCATAATTACCCAGGAAAAATAATTCGAAGTAGTTCAAAAGAAACAATATTTTCATTATACACAAAGTAGCGACAGCTACTGATTTTTCTGATCTAATTCTGGTCTTTTAGATCAGTTCCTAAACTTAGCATATAATGTCATCATATAGAAGGCTAGCTAGTAGAAATGTCACGAATGTTATGTTACTATTCGGTATTTGGCATATTCGAATGGAACGCGGAGTTTGTGTCTTTTAACAACTATTTTCATTAATCTAGATGTTGCTTTGAATTAGTGTTTTCTTACCTTTAAATTTGAAACACAATGATTACAAAATATCAGACTTAACAACAGTTTTTTTTTTCTTTTCAGTTGAACGAAAAACTATTATTTTGCTTTGTTTTTTAAAGCTGGAATGCTGTTTAATAGCTTTTTTAATTATAAAATTTTAAGCACTCCTACAGATATATATTATCACTCAGTAATTAAGATGTGACTTGACATCACACCTTACCCAGTAATTAAAAATAACAAATTAAGTTCTATGAAAAAGAACACTCAAAAATACAATCTTTCATAACCCCACACATAGTACTTTCAATAAAGTGAAGTTTGAGGAATTTGTATTAAATCCGTCCTATGACAACCCCATGTTAAAATCATGCGTGTGACACCTCAATTTGCACTACATCTTAATCAGTATATGTGATGTTTTTACTACAACTTTTTCCGCTCTTTTTTTGCTGGGTATTTATGAAACTTTTTAATAAAAATATTGTTAAAGTAATGCGTTGCGGAATTCCAACCAGATCTCGCTCAATTTTGCTATCTTTGTGTGTTAGTACTCTACTAGACTGAAAATTTATACTTTTTGCCTTATCTCTTACTGTTTTCGAGATATCGGTCATTTCCAAAAAAAAAATATATTGATACCATTTATCTACGAAACGATGAAGAATTCATGAAACATGTTTCATAAATAGTTTTGAAAAGTTTCGTCATATTTATGAAAACTTTATAAATATGACTATGCTTCAATGAAACTGCTTCATAAATATGATGAAACTCTTTTCGCTTTGTGTGGGGCCAAAATTGTTATTATACAATTTCTTTTTTTTTTTTTTTGATATTTTTAAACTTTATATAAGAATTATGAAAATGAATGTGAAAAATTTATAACATTATTGTTTTATGAAAAAATTATATCAATATACTCAGGGAAATAATGTGTCATCATATTGTTGATATTGTTTCATTATACATATAAAGTATTCATAAATATGATGAAAAGTTTTTTAAAAATGTATCACAACTGTTTCATAGAACTGAATCATTTCATTAAAAAGTTTCATAAACTTTGTGAAAATAAATTTTTAAGTGAAATTTTTATTTTAAAATTTTGAAAATATAATTAGCAATTTAGACTTTTAAAAGTC
Source organism: Delia radicum (assembly GCA_021234595.1). Lineage (NCBI taxonomy): Eukaryota > Metazoa > Arthropoda > Insecta > Diptera > Anthomyiidae > Delia > Delia radicum. Next base: position 11,241,712 of record CM037855.1, on the reverse strand, counting down.
AAACGCTATTAGAAATTGTTTGAAATTCTGAAACATCAAATAAATATAATGAATACGAAACTGAATATGAAACTGAATATGAAACGTTTCATAATATTTATGATTGGCAAAGTTGACAAAATCTAACAGTGGAGTAAAGAGCTTGCAACTCAACAAAAATTTGCATTTTTGTTTAAAATCTCCGGATGATGATGTTAAAATGTTATCGAAATATCAGGAAAACAATGTGATATAAAAATTAAGAATAAAATACTTGTTCTTATTTATATAGATATATATAAAATCCAAATATATTTGGATTTTATTTTCACAACTAATAAATGATCTTAAGCTGAACCAAGATTACCACATTTATGATATATTATAAAAAAAAATTGATGAAACATTTCATAAAAATGTAAAAAAGTTATGTATAAAAGTTATGAAATATTTCATAAATATTAAGAATCCTGTCATCAATTTGCCCTTTTATGAAACAGCTTCATCATATTTAAAAATTGTTACATTGGACAAAAATCAATGAAGTTTTTCATAAATATGATGTTTTTTCCCTAAGGATATCTAATGCATTGTTAGAAGATTCTCTGACTTTTTTCAGTATCTAACGATTTGTCGATATTCGTTCCTTACAGCCCACAGTTGCAAAGGATTTTAAGTGGAAAAAATATTTTTAATATTTTTTTTTTTTTTTTAAACTTTATTGTGGCCGAAAATGGCCCATTTTTGAAAAATTAAAAATTCCCAAAATAAGAAATTTTAAAAAATTTAGTATTTTTTTCTCATTTATTCCTTTAACATACTCAAGACTATCCAAATATGGAATTCTGACTTTATCGAATATCATTCACTTAAGACTTCATCAAAGTTAGCATATTTTTCGAATTATAGTACATACATTTTATTACAATGTAATTGTCATTACCTTTATTTCAAAAATATTAAACCCCTAGTGGCCTGGGGACAAAAAAGACCTATAAAATGTTATTTATATTATGACAACAAGAGTGCAAAGCTTTTAAATTGAAAAAAAAAAATATTTACTTGATAAAAATTATTATTTTTGCAATGTGATCCATATGGGGTTAGTGTTTTCACTTAAAAAAAAAAATGGCCACAAGGAAATTTACTTATTTTAGATTTTTATTAAGTTTGGATATGTGATAAAGGGTAAATACTAATCTAACAATCAAGCTTAACTCTGCATCGCATTAATCTTACCGTTAATGGCTAAAAAGGTGGGGTGCAAAATGTCACCAGTCTCCTTTTTTTGTGTTATCAAATTTATTCCCATATCACATCCAATTTGATCCATATAGCATTAATGTTGACCGAAAAAGGCCCACTAGGAAATTTATAGAATGACTTTTTTCAGATTTTGATTAAGCTTGAGGTATACCAAGTTTATGTCAGTGTGCCAAAAACGGGTTACAAGCAACACAAAATTTTAAGTTGTTTAAATTTTTTTTTTTTTTTTGATTATATATGTTTTTTGGTTTGACATTCAGAATTATATTTGAAATTAGCTGGCGTATTGCGTGAACTGAGTATCTTAATAACCATCCGTCTGAATTAAAAAGGAGTTTTAAAATTTTAAACGCAAACATTTTACCAAATTTTTTTATAAAACCCATGAACATCAGTTCGGCTTTAGACACAGACATGGTACTCCAGAGCAAATTCACAGAATTGTTAATTCTATTACAGATGCTTTTGAATAAAAACAATACTGTTCTGCGGTATATATTGATATTCAGCAGGCATTTGACAGAGTGTGTCACACGGGATTACTATATAAGATTAAAAAGTTATTGCCAGCGCCATTTTATTTGCTCTTCAAAAGCTGGTTTATCTGAAAGATACGTTTGCGTTAAGGTCAATGATTCGATTTCAGAACTTCATGAAATACAGGCTGGAGTTCCACAAGGCAGTACACAATTTTCACGTCAGACATGAATACCACCGATAACGTTCTTGTGGCGACTTACGCAGACGATACAGCATTTTTGGCAACCAGTGAATCACCCATTGAAGCATCTATATATACAACATATGCTAAATAAATTATGTCTGTAGCTGAAGAAAAGGAACATCAAAGTTAATTGCGAAAAATCTCAACACGTAACATTTGGACTCAGAAAAGCAAATTGCCCTCCAGTTATTCTCAATGGAAATATTATTACATTTAGTGATAGAGTCAAATATCTTGGTATTATACTTGAAGACGCCTAACCTGGAAACCTCACATAAAAAGTAAATCTGATCAACTTAAAATTAAAACAAAGAGATTGTATTGGTTAATTGGGCAGCATTCGCAATAGAATCTCAATAACAAATTAAGAATTTATAAAGCAATTCTTAAACCTTATGGATTGCAACTTTGGGGTACTGCCAGTAATTCTAATATTGAAATTCTCGAACTCTTAGAATGATAACAAATGCACTGTGGTTTATAACAAACAAAGCCATGAGAAACGATCTTTCCATGATAACAGTTGAAAACAAAATAAACTCTATTAGCGAGAAATATCTTCAAAGGTTAAGTAATCATGGCAATCCTGCCGCCATCTCATTACTAGATTCTAGTGAGAAAATCAGACGACTTTAACGATTCCACGTTTTGGACCTTCCATTAAGAAGTTAAATCTAAATTATCAATAATTTTTAAAATAAATTCAATATTTTGCACTATAAACATTTTATATTAATTTTATGTTTAATCACTTATTGGAGTTATTAAGCCCCTGCGATGTTAATAAAATTGAACAGATTTGCTTATTGTCCTTGGATAGATTGTAAATAAAGAATTAATTAAAAAAAAAAAAAAACCATGACCTAAGAACATAGTTAGATCTTAAAGAGAATCTTTATGACGGACTAAAGAATTAAATTGTTTGCTTTCATTTCGCTTTGTGACATCAAAAGAGCTGTGTCGAATTCGCTAAAACGTACACCAAATAAAAGATTTTAATATGCTTTATACTAAAATCGATAAGATATCAACAAATTTAAAGGACTTAAAATTTTATGTAGCAAAAAAAAATGCAAATAAATTTGCAAACAAATATGCTTCCACGTCGAAATTGATACCATAGGTAAGGCATATTTAACTTTCTGATTTTTCTGATCCTAATACTTTGAGGTTAAGTTATACCACGTTTATTAGATCAAAGTTAGAGTATGCTGCAGTTATTTGGAAAACTCATGTCACTCGCGTTGAGAGAGTACAACGAATTTTCATTCAATTCGCTTTAAGGTCACTTATCTTTGTTGATCCCATTCCTTCTTATAAATCGAAATGCCTTTTATTAGGTTTGCAGACTTTAGAATATCGTAGATTATACCAGTTGGCGTTACTTTGATATAGTAAATGGTGTAACTGACTGTCCTGATTTGCTGTCTCTTATTCCATTTTAAGATTCTTTGATAGAAGTTTAAGATTCATTGATATTTTTAATGTGACACTGCATCGCACTGAATATGCTGTTAATAGTACGCTAACGCGTACGTCTATTTATTTAAATGAAATCAATTTTAGTCTGCAACAGGATCATGAACGCAAATCTTATATAGAGTTTTCCACGTCCAAGGATAAATTTAAGCTGTTTCTTATATTGACGATATTATATTTATTTATATATTTATTAAATTTTTGATTTAATCATAGTCTGCAAGGAATTTTTGTTTCCATAGACTGAATAAATGAAATGAAATGAAAGATATAGGATATTGAATATAGGCCCTTGATATAAATTATTCCAAAAAAAAAAAACTTGTTTTATTATAAAATATGTGAAATTTTGCAAATTTCTTAACAAATCTAAAATATTGATCAATTTTTATAATACTTCAATAAAAATTAAAGTTTATGTGCTAAAATCAATTAAATGTAAATCAATTATATTGACCATCAGTGCTCGGCTATACATTTATATTTTATAAAAAAAATATAATTGAAATTAAAATTTAAAACTTGTAGTTATTGCCACAAATAAAAATAATTACGTATTTAACCATTTTATATACATTTAATATACTTAACAATTATTTCAACTACTCTTGTATAATTTGCATGAAATATTTTAATTAAATTTTCAAGCCATAAATAAGAAAATTATAGTTTTTGAAAACAATTAACATCACTACATATAATTTATGCTTAAACTTATAATAGTTTATAATAAAAAAAAAAACAAAATGATCTGCAAACTCTAAATGCCCAACTAAAACGACTATTACTTCCAGCCTGGTCATGGTAATAAATTACTAAAAGATTTTGAAGAAAAATTTTTTTTTTTGTTAACAACATGTTATTACAGCTACTGTTTAATAAACTTAAAACTGAAAAAATTTTGAAATTTTTAGAAAAGAAGAAGTCTATAAACAGACCTTTTTTAATGAGGGGTCTTATAAAAACACTTTAGCAAAAATTTTGTTATTTTTTCAAAAAAAAAAAAAATATTTTCTAAAATATTTATATATGCAAGATTAAAATTTTTTGTTTTCGCTTAGGATTTTTCTCAAAAAAAAAAACAAATCGTTTTGCCATTGATTGCCAAATATCTATGTGATTTTTTATTATTTTAACACTTTTAATGATGGCCTTAAAAATAATACTTTCAATTTAATCTTTTACGTGTGTTTTTTCAAGTGATTTTCAAAAATCCTAAATTGTTTGTATTTGCTGATCGAACTCTATGTTTATTAGAGAAAGGTTTTGCTTAGAATGAGTTTAGAATAATATTTTTCTTGCTTTTTCGTTCAGGCTGTAAATGCTAAGACCCTGTTTAAGCCCTTTTTATGACAGCCATACAAAAAGATTTTAAAAACACATTTGTTATTGTTAGAATTTTAAAGCCGCAGGTAGTTGAGGTTTTAACAAACAAAAAAAATCTGTTCCATACTTTAAGAAAAAGAAAAAAAAGAGCAATGAACTAATCTTTAAAAATCTGATCTAAAAACTCTCAGTTACATTTTGTTTACTCTCTCAAAATTAAGGGGAAATTAACTAATACCATTACACTTACCTATACCCTAACAAACTCTCACTCATACTATTACACCAAAGAGAATTAAATAAATTTAAACTCTTTTACTCTCTTTATTAAAATATATCTCCCTCTCATTTAAAGATCTTTTTAAAAAAATGTTTACATTTTATTACAAATTTATATGAAAATCTTAAAACATCAATTAATTACTCTCAGTTATATTGCTTAATGCTCTTTTGCGATCACTCTGCCTCTCTGGTTTAAAGATATTTTCAGTTTTTTACTCTCTTTCTCTTGACTTTGTTATTGTTTCAGTTTATTTTTTAAATCTTGTTTTCATTATTTCAGTTTTTTTTTTAGTTTTTTGAAAATTTCAAATATCTTGTATCTGCCAGTTTTCAACAGCATTACTCAAACATGTTTAGCCTGCATTTTTGTCATTTTAAAATATCACTTGCACCGTCTTAGTCTGCCACATTTCATGGCTCACTAGATGGCGTTACCGGTTTCAAATTAGGTTTTTTATTGCATTAGTCTTGTCTTATTTAAAGTTTTTTTGTTTTTTCCTTTCAACCATAAAAACATTTAAAATATTTGCGGTTTTTTTTGTAAGTATTTTAACTGATTTAATTTTCTTATGGTGCCGTTTTTTTGCTTTCGATCTGTTGTTTAAGATTGAGTTTGTATTGTTTTGTTATTGGTGTTGATCATATTTTAACCGTGTCTCTGTTTCAAGTGTAAAATACTGATTGTCATCAAGTGTGGCGTATTTAACTGTTATAGTTTTAATACCGTTTAAATTAAGCTGTTGTGGTATTTTATAACCATTTTTACTAAATATGGCAGAAAATCGTTTTTAAGAAACAATTTAATTAGTTGCAGAATTTTATCACTATATTGAAATTAAAGGTATTGTAGATTAAAGTTAACGTTTGTGGTTAAATTGTGGATTTGAAATTTTCTTCAAATTAACTTAAACTTAAGAGGATTTTTTCATTTCTAGGGTTTTACAGGATTACAAAATTAAGCAGACAAAAACTGGGATTTCCAAACAGTAAAGTAAACTGGAGATCTTTGTCCAATCGTAGAACCTATAGGCAGTGAATGTTTCATATCAGTTTTTTAAAGATTTCGTAGTTTTCTGAGATTTGTAAGTTTTTATATATATTTTAACGTTGTTATTACTTAAATTCCATTGAAATTTTGTTTGATTAAAAATTTTTCAATTTTAATAGATTTTAATTTTAAAAATGTTTATAAAATTTCAGACTGATGTATTTTAATGTACGATGTCATGTCGCATGATGTGTCCGTGTCCAAACCAACAAAACATGAACTAGAGTTGGGAGATACATTAACTAAAAAAGATTTCCATATTGCTACTTGGTAAAAAGTTGTATGGTGGTTTATAGGGTTCTTCCGCGAAATTGAATTTTAAGAACACTATTTAAAAAAATTTTTATACAGTTTGAGGTAGAGACGGGCACGTGAGTGATTTTTGATTCACACTCACTCAAGTGCACTAGAGAATAATTCCACTCGCGTACAATCACTAACGAGATTTTTAATTCTGTTCTAATTAATCTGTTAATTAATGTTTTACTTCCGTGTCGAAAATTTTGAAATATATCATATACATGCTTTAATTTTTGTTAGAGTTTTCCTATTTAGGTAAAAATTCAAAAAAGCAAATAAAAGAGACAATTGAAATTAAAGATCCTATCCCGTAACCGGTCTACTGATTCCATATAACTGCTCTTTAACTGTATTTTGTTGGAGTATCAATGTTCTTTTCTTTCCTATTTGTAACTATTATATTCCAGATGTCATTTTTTATTTTTTCTTCTTTTGTATATGAATACACATGCAAAAATTTGTTGTTAGCCAGCCAACATGCATAGGCATCGTTAAACAGTAGAACGTTTGGCTTATAGGCAACATGATCGGTGATCGAGACCTATTGACGCTAAGTCTATACATTACCTAACATGTAACAAAGTGTGTAAAATATATCATATACATGCTTTAATTTTTGTTAGTTTCCCTATTTAGCTATAAATTCAAAAAAGCAAATAAAAGAGACAATTGACCTGAAAGATCCTATGCCGTAATCGGTCAACTGGTGTTATATAACTGCTCTTTGACTGTAATTTTTTTGGACTATCAATGTTCTTTCCTTTCCATTTTGTAACTATTATATTCCAGAGGTCATTTTTTATTTTTTCTTCTTTTGTATATGAATACACATGCAAAAATTTGTTGTTAGCCAGCCAACATTCATAGGCATCGTTAAACAGTAGAACGTTTGGCTTATAGGCAAAAAGATCGGTGGTCGAGACGTAGTGAAGCTAAGTCTATACATCACCTAACATGTTACAAAGTGTGTAAAATATATCAATTGACAACCTCCTATAACAACGTCGTGCTTAAGCAGCCGATTGAGATTACACATTGTGTATTTTAAGCTAAAAATCTTTGAACAAACTTCTATATAACTGTGGATTTAGTCCCAGTTATTATAAACATTTAGTATACTTTTGAGCCTCAAATCTGGCTTTAAGCCTCTTATAACAAGATTAAAGCTGACTTTATATTCACTATGGCTGCTTTAAAACTAATTACAATTTGTTTGCCCTTTTATTATCCATTTTTATGGTTTTAACAAAATTAAAGTCTTAATTGAAATCTTTAAAACACCTTTCGATTTTTTTTTTAACTTTTTCTTTTTAGCGTTAACTACAGTCACTTTATTTATGTGATTACTTAATTAGGGTAGGATTTAATTTATTTTTTCTCGGCTTGATTTTTGTGTCCTTGATTTTTTGCTGTTCATTTAATAAACAGTATTTTATTATTTTATGTTTGCAATTTTAGTTTGTTCATTGTTTTAAGCTTGTAAACTTCGCACCTTTTTGTCGAATCATCTAGCCTCATCGTTAAACATGATTTTTATGTTTTTAGATTATGTTTACAAACATTTTGTCGACTGTTTAATTTATTTTTGGCAAAACAAAACAACAAAAATATACAGTTTAAAAATTATGAAAAATGTTTTAGATTCAAGGAAAAATCGTGCTACATTATGGTGTTTGTGGCTAACAAGTTTTTAATTTTTAGGTTTTTGTTTAAATTTATGATGATTTGTAGCAATAAGACCAATTTTCAAGGATGTTAAAAATGAGTTATTTTTTAGTTGAGACACAATGTTGCAAATATTATTTAAATATGAAATAGTTTTAGGGTAGATTAGATCAGTAGGCACTATGCACCGCGACCAATGTAGGTCTTTTGTGCTGCTGTTTTAGGGTAATTTAACTTAAAGTTGGAAAGCAAGTGATCATTATTTTATGGAACAAATTACTTAATTGATTTGACTGATTTAATAATAAAATTTTCTAGGAATCAGGAACATTTTGCGTAGTGAAATAGAAAATTTTCGTCTAAATTGGAAATTTTTCATAAATGAAAATGAAAATTATTATTCGAGGCCCTACTCTATATTTCTTTATTAGGACATTGTCCTAACTAATTATCTAAAGAGTTTTTGTTTTAAAATTTATTAATTGACCACTTTCAGGAATGTGTTGGTAGCTCTATTTCGGGAATTATCTAGTTTTCCTCTATTTCGCTCTATTTCGGGAATTATCTAGTTTTCCATTATCAGAACACGTTTTGAAAGAAGTGACAATCCCATGCAAACATCAAACATTTATATAAACTAGTTTTCTCACTAAATGAGAACTAATATATGCGATTGAAGTTAAAGATTGTCATTATTGATGACACCATTGATCTTTTTTATAAATATTATTTTTTGATTAAGTAATTGTACTCAGAATCTGATTTTCTTTTAAATTCATAGGAACTTTTAATTGAAGTTTGTAATTTTTTTTTAAATTTTTTTAATTTTTAGTGGTTTAGCAATAAATAAGGACATTTTATTTTATTTATATAGAGACTGCATTGAAACAGGTGAGCCTGTATATATAAATACATTTAATATAATCTCGTTTACATTTTCACTACAAATAGTTATTTTCTTTCCAAAGGAAATCAGATGACCTTTTTAAAAAACAAAATGTTGGCAACCCTATTTTAATTTATTTATCTTATAACAGATGTAAATACATCCTCGCTGATATTTTTAGTACACATATTTACATTTTCCGCTACAGGTAGAAGAGAGATAGTTTCAAGAAGTTCCTACAATTCGTGAAATTCAAAAACTTTTTATCAATGAACCTGCTTTAACTTTATTTACAGCTTTTGGTAATCAACAGCAAAAGCACTTCCCAAAGTAATATGAAAAATCGCATACTGAGAAAAAAGTGTGCATTTGAATTGAAATTGTTTTCATTCGCTAAATTGTTATTGATATTTATGCAAAAGCCTAAATCTTTTAATACAAACTATAATTTCTCAAATATATTTTTTCTTTTACATTTTTAAAAAAAGTAATTGCTTAGTTTATCTCTTTTGGTAAGCCAAAATATAAGTGCTTCTAAAAACAATGTATTGCTTCTTTTTGATATAAGAAATGTAACTAAATCTTCTTTAATTCATAAATTCGATAACTTTTTATCAATCACTTCTTTTCTTGCTTTTTGTAAGCCAAGTCTGAAGTACTTTCATAAGTAATATAAAAAATCGTACACTTAGAAGGAAACTCTGCATTCCCAGATTGAAATTGTTGTTCTTTACTAAATCTCCAAAACCTTTAACATTTAAACTCAACAAAAAACCTGAGCCATTTTAAAATGACATGGAATGAGTTTACTCGAATGTTCGTCCGTTAAATTTGTATTTCTCGTGTTTTTGTTTTATGTTTTCTACCCGTTTGGCACGAACTAAATTAAATGTGAAAACGATGCGGAGTAAAAGAACCGCCCATTTCCGGCGAGCTACAGCCGCAGCTAAGACCAGCGTGCCATTTCCGCAACCGTAAGCAATCGTTTCATCACAATTTTAGTCAAAACGATTGCTTACGGTTGCGGAAATGGCACGCTGGTCTTAGCTGCGGCTGTATCTCGCCGGAAATGGGGGGTTCTTTTAATGCACATCGTTTTCAAATTAAATTTAGTTCGTGCCAAAAAGGTAAAAACATAAAACAATTAACATGTCATTTTGGTATGGCTCAGGATTTTTACTCCAAATGAGTATTAGGACAAGGATGAAAAGTCCTAGACAGGCGGCGCACCCCTTATGACGTATTTCAGTCATCCATGACATTATGTGGCCTGAAAGTAAATTAGCATTATAATGTCCCTAAAATACGTTAGTCAACAATTTTTTTTTTTTCAATTAATTTCTTAATTTCTCTCTTTCGGTAAGCCAAAATGAAAGTGCTTCCAAAAATAATCTAGATCATATTTTTCTTAAAAGAAAATTTACTGAATCTACTTGCAATCATAAATTGAATAACTTTACTTTCTATCAAAAACATGTAATCACTTCGTTTCTTCCTATTAGTAAGCCAAGTCAGAAGTACTTCCAAATGTAATATGAAAAATCATATAATTACGAGCAAAGTGTGCTTTTTTCGATTGTTAGTAAAAATTGTGGTCCTTGACAGAATTTCACTTATTTTTTATTCAAATAGCTGACATATTTAAAACTTTTAACCTTTTAAAACTATTCATAATCTCTGAAGCATTTTTATATTCTAAACTATTATTAAAAAAATATATTATTCTGCTACAAAAGAGAACCTTTTGTAGTGGAAAAATTATATGCTTCCTTGATTAAAAATAAACAAATCTATAAAATGCATCACTGCCATATATACAAATATCCGATATAAATATTTTCCCCATCTTAAGGGAAGTATGAAATGGATTGTGTTTTTCTCATCGTGTTGGTTGTTTTCACAACAAAACGCAAAAACATTTGAAAACTATTTTCTTTATTTTTATTATAAAAATAAAGACATATTTACAGAAAAACACAAGGAAAATAATATTATACATTTTCAAACAAATAAAGAAATTCAAATGATTTTATGGCTCATTTCATAGAGTAACTTGAGAGGAAAATTTCAAGTGGTTTTTTGTTAAACATATACAAATTTCGTTTACATATGATCAAGAAAACAGGATATTTGCTTAAATATTCTAGCTGGGTATATGGAACATGGTAAAAAATAAGGCAGACATGCATAAAATGTAAAATATTTAAATTTTGTAGAAATTGAAAATAAACCTGCCGGATATGCCGCGACGTGCAAAGGAAAAACTCTTACTGACATTAAAATCTAAACAAAATTACATGTAAATGTATAAACAAGTGCAGCTGCTGGAAAATTAAAGGCGTCTATTATAGAGTCTTGAATTGAAACATATTAAAACTAAACAATTATATGGAGTAGTAGTTTTAAAACATCCTTAACGAGTGTTAGATAAATGTGTTTTTTTTAGAAAATTAACTGTAAGCAGTAGCCGTAAAAATCCTCTTGACACAGACACTTTTTTTCTCTCAAATGCTTCTTTTTATAATGGACAAAAAGAAATTAAGTTATCAGAAAATGATAAAATTTAGGTCACATTTATTTTATATACTGGGGCTTCAACGAGACTGCATACTACTACAAGTGTGTTTCCACAACTACTGTTTAAGAAACCCTTATAATAGGTTTTCATATTCTTATACATTTGTACATTTTTTTTAAAGATAATAACATTGTCCTTTTTTATCCTTTTAACATAAAATATTTAATGTTGCCACACACAAATCTATAAATGCATTTATACACCTGAAGAAAAAGTAAGTAAAATAATAATTTTGTTTTAAAAAGGGGTTCAAGCTTTAACTCCTTTTTGAAAAACAACAAAAAAAAAGTTTGTAATTTAAATCAAGGACGATCACTTATAACATAATCTCAAAAAAATAGCTAAACCCTCCAATTCACAAAAAAAAAAATCAAACTTAATCGTAGAACAGCAATTTCCCATTTTACAAAAAATGACCATGATGGGCTAGGATACACACCTCAACATTTTTAAATTTTTTCACGAATCCTCTTGAAATTTTCATGTGCTGTAATTTTATAAGAAAATAATTCAACTTTTCGTAAAGACTTTTTGTAGCCCGATCAAAAAAAAAGGTATATCTCATATAAAAAATCAGATCTCATTTGATATAAAGGGTCCGCCATCTAACGTTTTTTTTTTTCAACTAGTGCGTATTTCGTGAATGGTAACACTTAGCTCATGTCTGATTTGACAGATAATTAGTTTTATCATTCCGCTGAACGAATATGGTCCGTATGTTCGATATCTTGTGAAAAAAGTGAAAGAAACTGGCATCCTCATCGATAAACCAAAGCGTGAAAGGCCAAAAACAGTGCGTACACCCGAGAATATTGCTGCTGTGGCAGAAAGTGTGCGTGAAGCGCCATCAACATCAATTCACCGTCGTTCTCAACAATTGAACATTTCGGAGACATCATTGAGACGAATTTTGCATAAAGACCTTGGTATGACGCCATACAAAGTCCAATTGGTTCAGGAGTTCAAAAAAAAAAGTTATTTGGCGGACTCTTTAGATAAATATTTAATGTTATCCAAGTTCATCTCAAAATTCTAATATCCAATTAGATCCCTCAAATACTTTACTGGATTAAATTAAATCAAAATTTATCTCAAAATTTGGGTATCTAGTAATATTAATATTAACATCCAGGTAGATCCCAAAATATCCATGTGAGTAATTTAGATCTAATTGTAATTGGATTTACTTAAAGCCCATGAAAAAGTTTTTATATAAGTAAAAGATTTTATATATTCAGATAAAAATTTATGCAATTCAATGTTTTAATATAAATATGGGGTAAAATAGAGATTTTTTTTTAGCATTTTTATTTCTTAAAAAATTCCAGATGTTTTTCTACCCATTTATAAAGTATAAGCTTGTTACTTTACTTAGTTTTGGAGAAAATATTCGTTGAATATTGTGTATTACAATTATTCCATCATGATTTATTGGCTCTAGGGACACTGTACGTATACGCATTATTAAATAGCACTGTGTGTAATTTTTTAAGTCATGGCAAAATAACCATATACGGACACCACTACGTGATAAAAGACTAAAAAAAAAAAGACCCGTGTCTCCCAATTTGTCCCAAAGTCATCTCCTCTTTTGTTTATGGGCCGCCAAAGATTTGGGGCCTCGGTATCATTTTCGCAAAAAAGTGATCATTTTCTTAGGCTCATATCTTGAATTTCGATTTACTCTCTATGGCAAAATTGTAAACAAATTTCTAGAACATATAAACTTCCTAGAAATGATTCTTAACAACTGTTTAGGTAGCGCGCATAAGTGAAAAATTTTTTAATTTCATTTTTTTTTCCTTTTTTCTCCTGTTCAGGTGCATAGGTAGCAAACCCAATTCCCAGGAAGTTTATATGTTCTAGAAATTTGTTTATTGCGATCTTAGGTAAATTTTGTAGTTGATTGGTTCCTTGAATTTTGAACGGTTTGCTACCTATGGACCTGAACACGGGAAAAAAAAATCGAATTTTTTTAAGCTTTTTGCGATTTTGATCTGAAAGGTGAATTTTTTTTGATTTTATATGTTTGCAATTTTTGTTCTTTATGACAAGAGCTACAACTTTGCCATAGAGAGTAAATCGAAATTCTGAACGGTTTTGCAAGATATGAGCCTGAGAAAATGATCACTTTTTTGCGAAAATGATACCGAGGCCCCAAATCTTTGGCGGCCCATTAACAAAAAAGGAGATGACTTTCGGAAAAATTGGAAGACACGGGTCTTTTTTTTTTAGTCTTTTATCACGTAGTGGTGTCCGTATATGGTTATTTGTTTTCGTGTTGCACTGTGTAGTAAAACGTATACTTATAAATAGTAAAACGTATAAGTATGGTGAGGCATTTCAAAAAAACAATAATGGTAATTTATAGATCCGATCTACTGATCCGATCTATACAAATCAAAGTGACAAAAATTTGTTAAATTAAATACAATGGGCTAGTAATTATAGTTCGATTATTAAGAGGCCAAATAAAATTTAGCGAACAGTTAAATTTAAATTTTTGGAATTTCGTATTTTAAATTGGGATGCTCATTTCAGATATTTTTAATAGATATTTTCAAAAGCAAATTTTAGTTGGATATTTTGGATTTCAAAACAAAACGTCACTTTTCCAGAATGTAATTTATTTTTTTTTATTTTTTTTTTACCTGGGGCAATACATTGTTAGTTTAAACCTATAACGTATGGTACAAATGTTACAAATTTATTTGTTACTCTCAACTAACAAAATTTAGCTCAAATGTAACTAAACTGTTGAATATCAAACAAATTTATTTTTGCTGTTCTTAGCTTTCTAATATTTGCAAAACAAAAAAATTATGCTTTTGACAGTGTTTGCTGCAATGCCTTTTGGAACTAATTTTCAGTAGTTTTTGCAAAGATTTTTACTAAGTTTTCCTGTCATCTTACTGAAGATTACAATTTAAGTTTTTTTTTTTTTGATTTGTAATAAAATAGTGTGTTTTTTTTTCAATTATTCATAATTTGTTTTAAATACCCTGCTAAAAATCGACATATATGTATCCATACATGAGTGCACATGCTGCCATATATGTACACATGCATTCATACATGATTCATATGTGTTCGTAAATGATTCATATGTGTTCATATCAGAAATCATATATGTTAATGTGTGTGTGCATTAATGCAAATTGAGATAATATATACATATATGTTGCTATATATACATGTTCATACATTTCCATGCATGTTCATATGTGTACGTTAGCGATTTATTTATAATATCTACATATATGATCACATATTTACTCATATGATCATATATGAATCCTCTATGGTATTATATGAACATGCATGACCTCGAATGACTTCATATATGATCATGAATAAGTTCATACATGTTCATAAATGGATGCATATATGTTGATTTTTTAACGGGGTTACTCCGTCTATCTATTTTAATCAGATATTTTATATTTTTTGAACACGTTATTTTTGTGAGTGCTTATATGCATTCATATACATTCGCCCCATCGTTGTCCTGGTTTACTTGGTTTGCTTAAAGAGTGAGAGTTTTTAAGATAGTTTTTTTTTTTTTTTATTATTTTTATATGGCCAATGAATGTATGTAAAGTTTACGCTTGGTCATGCAGAAAACTGGGTAAAAATTGTAATGTCCTTTAGTTGTAAATGTGGGTATGTGTGCGTGTGTGTGTGTAAAAGAAATATGCTTAATATAACTGCGTGGTAATTTCAAATGTTTTAAACTATTTAAAAAATATCGGATAGAAACAACCTTTGTTGAATGAAAATAAGTGATTTGATTACTAAGAAATAGAAAATATGATGATGGGATAATGGGTTCTCAACTGATGCTAAATAATTTTGGGAATTACCAGGGAAAAGCTTATTTACGAGAATCCTTTAAATATTTATAATTTTTTCAATTTTTCTACACTTCCAGAAATAAACAAGTAAAAAATCTACAAAAATTATGTTGTCGAAAAAGTGCTAAAATTAGAAGATTTTTTTTTATTTTTTTATAATTATTTAGATGACATAAGTAAAAAAAACTGGTAAAATTACAAAAGTCTAGTTTTATTCGAATTGAATTTTAATTAATTAAAAATAGAAATTTATTCTGCTAAAATCAGAAAAAACGTTTGCAGACAAAAAACTTCAAGCAAATATTGTAGCATCAACAAAAAATCTCAGTTATTTTCCTTAAATTTAGTTAAATGCAAATAGTAGTTAATTTTGCAAAAATCAACAGAAATATTTGCTAAAAAATACTAGACTACTGACTTCATATGAGTACATTTTAATTCGCATTAAGATTCAAAGTGACAAAAAGTTTAGTCAATGATTTGCTTTTGATTATTCTAATCTAAAATTTCATAATCTCATTAAATACAATTTTCTCTTCCCTGACTCTTAAAATAGCTCTTAAGCATTAAGCGTTAACTCTAACCAAGCTATTAAAAAGCTAAGGTGAAATAAAACGGAAAAACGTATAATAAAAAAAAAAAACCAACTGAATTACATTAACCGTTAGTAGTACATACTATAAGTGTAGTACATAACATATACACGGACATAAAATTTCATATCAATTGCCATTTTGGTGGTCGTAAAAACCAAAATTACCCTCTTAACAGACAACGTACAAAAATATGTAGCAGGAACACGTATAGGGAAAACAAAATTACTAGCCACACTACTCAACTCAATGAAAATGTTACGGCTAAGGCCCGACTAAGGAATGTCCAGTTAAAATTTAACAAACAGTTGAAATTGAAAATGTATAAGGGAAACAAAATCACATGTGTAAGTTAAAAACCCAGTTAGTAGCTAACGAGACATTGTGAAAATAAGGCTAAAAAGGATTCATAGATAAAAATGAAATAAAAGAAGAAAAAAACGTGAAAGTAGTGGCAGCAGACATGTTGCTTTAATATCTTAAGATAACCGTCATATAACCAAAGCCTTTGATGTTTGATTATTTTAATGTAAAATATGGTATTTATCTGTGGTTTTGAAATTTCTTTTAGAAGGGTTTGAAATTGATTTTCTTATGCACTTCTCTTTTTTATATTTAAATGTAAATGAAGTAAGAGAAAAAGGTGATTTTTTTTTTACAAATCAAATAGTAGCGAATAGATAATATTATCAATTTGAGTGCGGGGTTTTAAAAGAGTGCGGGGTTTTAAAAGACAGAAATAATCAGAAAATTAAGTTGATTAAAACAAAAGGTGATTTCTGAAATTAATGTCAACCAACATTAAATTTCTATTTCAAAGAACCGCTTGTAGAACACTCAAATAAAAAGTTAGTAGAAGTTTTAGTAAAAAATTGGTTCTGTTCTCTATATACAAGTGAAACATTTATTTTTTACAAATTTTCGTTGCTGATTTGAGCAAAAAAAAAAATGTAGTAAGTTTTTAAACCCATGTTGCTGAAATTAAATTTTTTTAATAATTTGCTTTATTCATATTACGAGCAGTGTTTTTTTAATCTCATATGTAAAGAAAATACCAAAGGATAATCAAAATAAATTTTAATTAAAAACAACTTGACTAATATTTACCAAAAATTTGGCTGATTTTTGAAAATCGATTTCCATTAAAAAATTTGTCCTTTTACTTCAACTTTACTAATAATTACAAATTGTTCCTGCTTAAATTAGCTAAAGAGTCTGTTGTCCTAAAAAATAGTTAAGGGAATTACTAGCTTTATAAATCAATAAAAACGACAATATTTAGGCAATTATAAAAAAATATAAATGGTTTATTCTAAAAATTTTTTTTGCGATAGAAAAACACAATATTAGATATTACTATAAAAACTAGAATTTCGAATTCATACTAAAATGGCAACCCTGGTAACCATTTCATTATACCCCTTTTTTTAAAGGCAAAATCGGGTGCCATCGTGGAGCCTTGGGTACTCATTTGAAAAAAAAAAATTATATTTTACACACGATTAAATTCTTTAGTCCCTAAGGCAGCCGGATTTCTCAATTTTAGATTTGCATTAAAATGATACGAGGGTGAACTCAAAAATTTAAAAACACTAAAAAAAAATATAGTTTTTTATTATTCAAAAAATTTGCCCACCCATTAAAGCTACAAAGTGGTTGAGCGTTGATCTTTATCCTTCAAAAACTATAATTTGGGTGAATCTTCTACCACTTCTACATTGGTCCTCTGCAGACGCGTTTTCAATATAAAAATATAATCCAGATACAAAAAATTAATTAGAAATACTCTAAGTTTCCTCCCCAAACCATTTCCTGGATCTGTGCCTGGTCTTCTTTGAATTTTCGGTGACGGGAAACTAAACATATAAGGACTTTTCAGTAGATAAAGAATGCATGAAATTAGTGGATGAAGACATTTTTATTTAATAAATAAACATTGCGCGGTTTTTGTTTGACAAAAATAAATTCTTTTGAACTTGAATTATTTTGCTCATATCATAAGTTAACAGATTTGTTTTTTTTTTTTAGTTATAATATTATTCTACCTCAAGTCATATTAGATTTTGGACTTGAGGTAGAACACTATTCTAACTAATTACATCAAAATATAGAAAGTCCGAAAAAAACAATTTTTGTATTTTTGTAATACAAAAATTAAAATATTTTTGAACAATTAGCATAATACGGCTTTTCTCATAAAAACATTGTTTGTTGGGATATATGTTTGTTTTTACAAATTGTAACACAACAAATACATATACACATAATGATATACAAAGTATATTGAAACGTAAAAATTTTTGCTTTTCAAAAAGTTGTGATTTAATGATTCGGTTTACTAAATCTGCCAGTTTATACACTAAAGCATATAAAATTCTCATAAAGTCAATTTTGTCGGCTGCATGTATTATGTCGTTGTAAATTTAGCACAACCATCGTTTTCTTATTGCAGACAACTGAAGACTAGGGTGTTGCCTATGAATAAATTGTATTGTCTATCATGAAAATGATCAAACTTTTTAAAATGCAACATATTAAATGAAATATGACAAATATGTGAAAGTCTGAAAAAACAATGTTTGTGTTTTCAATACTAAAGTTAAAATATTTTTGGTGACATTTAAGTTGTTGCTTTTCTTGTTTTATTAATATTTAAACGACAACAATTTTTTAAATTTAGCAGTTTTTCTGCCACGTCGTTTTTAACTGATTTTTAGTAGTTTTTTCTGCTATTCTATTTTTTATAGGTTAATTGGTATGAGTGTAAGAAAATAAGTTCATGCTATATTCTAGCCAATTTTAAAACTGAAAAATATTAATGTCAGACACAAAAATCTTACATTTTCCAAAAAAAATTAGTAAGTTTTTAAACCCAAGTCTTTTTCATATTAATTTCCTTTTTTCATAGTTACAAGCAAAGTGTTTTTTTAAGTTGAAATTTTTATAATCTTATATGTAAAGAAAATACCAAAGGTTAATAAACATAAATTTTAATTAAAAAACAACTTGACTAATATTAAGGATTCTGAGGATTTTCGGTGACGCGCAATGAAACATTTAAGCCCCTGCCAGTCCTTAATGGCAACAACAATGAACAACAACTCTGTACAAGTTTTAGGACTAGCAAATACCGTTATTGGGGCTTTAACATCATGTTGCTATACCTTAAACTGCATTAAATAACACCGTTTTATAAAAACTGATCTCAAAACCCAATTCCATTAATCGGAGCAAAATCCCTATGAAAAACACTGCGAGTATTTAAAAATCTTAAAATTTTGTATTCACTTTTAAACCACCATATAACTTTTCACCAAGCAGCGATACGAAAATTACTTTTTTTAGTAAATGTTTTACCCAAGCCTTGTGACTCCATTTTGTCTTGGTTTGGATTAGGAAGCTAAAAACTATGAGCGAAGACATAAAATCAATTAAAAAAACTCTTGTTAGTTTCAAGTATTATTTCTTTAAAATTTTTCGAAGGCCTTTCAACGCGAAACTTTTCTTGTCATATTATTTAAGTATAATCCACCTAACCCTGTCCAAAGCTTCTCTTATTTCAAAAAACCTTCAGATATAAGAGGCATTTAAACTCAGTTTCAACAGGTATCGAAAATTTTTGAAATTACTCACAAATTTTTGAAATCCTGCACAATGGGATGATGGGTTTAAATTGTGACAAAAATAATGGCGGGCAAATAAAAAAAAAATATATGTTATACATATCTAATCTAATTTTATTATAATCAAAACACCTAATAAAATGCAAATTTCTATAAAGGTTTTTTCATTATCTATTTTGTAAATCATTTACATTTTTGTTTTAGTAGATTGTTATAAATTTCGAAATGCTGTTTTTATTTTAAACAAAATCATGTTATTTTTTTATGAAAAACAATCTAATATTTCTTATGGTAACAGCGTCATATATAAAAATCATACCCAACACCAACTATACCCAACCAGCATCATCAACAACGTCACCAGAACAAAAAACATCATGGGATGAAATCTAAGTAGTCTGTTGTACATGATATAGAAACAGAACACTTTATACACCATCATATCCATTCCTCTACATACAGACACACTCTCACTAACACTATATATGTTTAAGGCAAGACATTGATAAACAGCCTGTTAAAATGTGGACAAATAAATGTCAACAAACTATATGGGATGCAAATCAAGCATGTTGGAAAATGTTACAAAAACAACACTGAACCAAACACAACAACATATTTGTATTATATATATAGATCAAGGTTGGCCACCTCTAACTGTATCCGATCATTCTGCTGACAAGCTGAAGATTTAGCAGATTTTAGCATTAAGTGTGAAGTTTATATTATTAAAAATAAATAAAAAAAAAAAGATTAATACAGTGAGGGAACTTCTGCTTTAAAAATATGACGTTGTTTGGGTTATAATACAGTTTGTTTATTTTTAATGCAAATGTCATTCATTTATAGAACAAATAAAATTATTTACAAAACTTGTAGTTCATTTAAAAAAACAAACCACATAATATGACTGTTTTATGAGTTTACATTCATTTTTTACAGTAGTTTTTTGTTATTTAAAAAAACAAAGAAAATGTTTGCTTGTTTTTTACTAACATGTGGTTCATTTCTACTAGAATTGTTAGTCATTTTTTGAACATTAAAAAATAAATGACAATGTAAGTTGAATTTACTGAAATGTAAGCAGGGACCGTAATCATTATGAGTTTTATAATAAAAATTACACAATAATGATTATATTATGAGTTTTAAGGATTTTCTTCAATGGTAATGGTTATTTTTGAGTAATATTAATAAAAATCAGCCATAATCATTGTTTTTGAGCAAAAAAAAAAATACAACTCCAAAATAATCATTATTTATGATTTTTATTTTTTTCGCTCAAAATAAAACTCACATTCATAGAATTTTTAAGGTGACTTTCATAAAAATCCTCGAACTTTTGGAGTGTGCTCAACATATGATATGTTGAATTTCAATGAGTTGCAACATCAAGCACTGGTTGCGGTAATTTATTATTATTATTAATATTTATTAGTATTAAAAAGTCTGTTATAATTATTATTTAAAAAAAATAAAAATTATGTTTTTTCGACCCATAATTCTGTTATGAAAATGAATTTATTTAAGTTCAAGGCCATACTCTATATTTCTTTATTAGGATATTGTCCTAACAAATAATCTATAGTTTTTTGTTTTCAATTTATTAATTGACTACCTTCAAGAATTTGTTGATGGTTCCATTTCGGGGATTTTCTAGGTCCCCATCATCAGAACAAGTTTAGAAAGCAGTGGCTACCTCATTCACAAACTCAATCACTTATATATCCCATTTGTTAAAACAAATGAGAATTAAGTTGAGAATGAAAATAAAATTTCCACTAACAATTAAAAAATTGAAAACATTTGATTTTGTATACACATTGTCTTTGACAGAGATAATATAATCGGTTGCCAACCCTGATGTAAATGCATATAAAATAAATAAAATTTGTTAGAAACAGACTAAAAACAAAAGAAATAAAAATATAAACAATGTTTAAAAACATAAAATTTGAAAGAAACATTAATTAAAGCAAATGTTGTACGTACGTACATGAAATCAAAACAAACAAATTTCAAGAAGAAGGTGTATTTCAGATTTGAAGCTTGGGAACTAAAAACACAGCTGACAATTTGTTTATACACAGATTTTAATGATTAAAGACAGAATCTGTAGCATATATGGGAGAGTTTTAGTTTATCAGCAATAGAAATAGTAGGAAAAAAATCTATATATTTTTTTTGCTAAAGCTACTAAAAATTAGTTAAAAATGACGTGGGTGAAAACTGCTGAAATTGGCTAAATATTAGTGAGATAAGATCATAAAAAATATATCTGTTGAATACATAAAACTTTTGTTATATTTTAGATAAATTTTAGTTAATTAAAAATTACAATTTAATCTGTTACAATCAGAAATCTGCTACAATTCTAAGTATACAGACAAAAAACAAATTACAAAAAATGTAGTGTTTTTTTTTAGATACTTTTTCAATTGTTCTGAAAAAAAAACAGCCTACAATATTTGTGAACATATTTCAGTTGATTTTTTCAAAATATTCATACCCAGAAAAATAACTTGGATTTGATAAGCAGTAACTACATTTGTATGCTTCCAAAATAGCGCTATACCTCCTTGCATACCACAAAGCAATTAGGGAAGGCATTCTGTTGCGGCTAAATAACAAAAAGCGCTTCTTATTGCCTAGGAAGGCACGAATTTAGTGCTTCTAAGAGCACTTTTCTAAGAAGCGCTTTTTACCTGCTTAAAATAGATATACCAAGTGGGACATCGCGAACAAAAATCATTTGCTTTGGAAGCGCTTCGTAATTAAATAATGCCTTCCGGAAGCGCTTCTGGGTAACCGCTAGCTTTTGCTGGGCTGTTATTTGCATTTCACTTAATTTAACTAAAATTTTGTTGATAAACCAGTTTTTTTTTACTAATTTTTCTTTACAAATTCGATTTTTATCAATTATTGTTGCGATTATTGCAGAACTAGCTCTAGTAGTTAGGGGGTTTAAATTTGATAAAAATCGAATAGCATAAACCCGTAGCGCCAAGCTACCTAAATTTTGGGTTTTTGAACATTTTTCTTAAACTGCTTTAATAAATTAAAAAATACTTTTGGAAGTTTTCGAATTTCCTTGAAAGAAAAATGTTTTTTTTAAAAAGAACAGCGAAAAAAGTTGCGATTTTTTGAAAATTATAGAAACTGAAAATGGAGGTGTGGAGGCTTCATAGAGAATATATGTTTTAAATTTAACGAAAATCGAAACACATGAGGTCAAACAATTAAAATTTTTAGTGATATTTCAAAGAATGAATGATATATGATTGTTTTATAAATACAAAACGTTCAAATAAAATCTTTTAAAGTTCCTGAGATTTTGCTGTTTCTGAGTTTTTTTTAAGTTTTTTTTATTAACAAAAGATTCCACAATTATTGTTAACCTAAAAATAAGATTAAGTTTCAGTTTTATTTTTTTATAGAAAATAAAATTTAAGCTCTTTTTCAACATCCACTTTCATATCAATTTTCATAACATGGACGCTATGACAAACATAAACCCATAAATGTAGAAAAAATCTCATGCTTTTAAGGCTCTAAACTTGACACTATTTTACTAAAGTACTTGTATATAGCATATATTTTTTTCAAGTCGATATTTTTTTAATTTACATAATGTGCATTTATAGTACGTGGAAACAGAACTAGGAATACTAGCTTCGGTTTGGAAATCAAAGCATACGTTTCTGTGAATACTAGTAAACTTCGAGATAACCACTTAGAACTACGAGTAATTGACAATCGACACTTAATATAAGAAATTTATAATTTTTTTTAAAAAAAGTTTGATTTTTAAAAACTTATTGAACTTTGAAGTGTAATAACTTGTAACAATCGAGACAAACACATACACTTAATGGAATGTCTCTACTACACTGAAATAAAAATATTAGTAGAGCAATTTGTATACCCTGTAATAGTCGGCATATATGGATTCACACATAAGCACACATTTTTCATACATGTCCACATGCATCCATACATGATTCATATGTGTTCACAAATGATTCATATAAGCTCATATAAGGGATCATATATATTCATGTGTCTGCATTAACGAATATTAAGGTAATATTTACATACATAAACAAATATGTCCATACATTTCCATATAGAACGAAAATTGAGGGAATATTTACATGCATGATAACATATGTTCACCTAAATTAACATTTTTCGAAATTTTGTTTAACAAAATTTTTTAAAAAAAATCAATTTAGAGGTTTGAAAAATATGCTATTTTTTACATTTTTTTTGGTACCGGAATAACAAGGGTTAACGATATCCCGAAAACTTTATATTTTTTATCAGAGTATCTCTGGGCAAATGTAAATAAAAAAGTATTTAGGTTTTGATATATTCATTAAAGTTTAATTTATAAATTTTTTTCCAATTTTGGCCATTTTGGCCCAGGAGCCCAAACTTTGACCAATTTGAGCAGCATCTTAGTGTTAATCGATGTTACTCAAATTTTCAGAATTTACTTTTTAGACATCGTTTCACGTTTTTAGGCATTGGGAGCAGCATAAATCGACAAAGTGCAATATAAAGACCACCCTAATGTGCATCATACATGTTCATAAATGCATGCATATTTGGTGATTTTTAGCCGGGAAATGCTTTATATCCCAATGTACAGTTTTTGTACTAGTTTTTTAGTACAAAATCATATTTTAATAGAAACATTTCCTGTTCTATATTTACAAATTACTTCTTTTTTTTTTTACTAATTTTCAATATTGATTTTAACAAAATATTTTACTAATTTTTTATGCTCGTATTAATAAGATTGCAGACATTTTTATTAATTTACTTTCTGTATACTTAAGAACAAAGATCTTTTTCAAATTAAACATTTTGATAATCTCAAATTTTTAGTAAACAAATTGAGTGATATTAGCAAATTGATTTGCATTAATGGTTTACAAAAATCTTACTAAATTTAAAAAAATTTCTGTAATATAACAGATTTTTTTTGTAATATAACAGACTTTTTAATTGAAGTGTATAAATAGAAAATTCTCTTTTAGGAAAATTCTCTAAAAACTCACTAAAAATATTAAACCATTTTTGAAGCATTTGCCCATTTAGCCAAAATTTAATTGCATTAACAACCGAATTAATTGTATAGAGAACTATATTTTTTTACAAGAGAATTTGTTAATACAATAAAATAAAAAAAAAAATAATTCAAAATACAAATCTCGAATAATTCTCAAAATTCACTAACCACTTACTGTATGTATAAAATATTGTTTTTACAACAAAATAATATAGTTTTTTGTTAACAGAAAAAAGGAAGAAATATTTAAAAAAAAAATAAATGTAAAACTAAAGAAAAGAGGAACAATTTATAAATAAGTAACTTTATATCTTAACACTACATCATACAACCACTTTGGAGTAGAACTGCAAAATATAAAAAAAAAATATTAAAAAAACTTAAAAAAATGGTTCAGTTTTGCTGTTCATTTAAGTGGAATGATTGACTTGAATGATTTTTTATGGTTTATATAATATAATTTTGTGGTCTTTTTCAGAATATTGCTACAACATTTACACAACTAATATTTTATGGTTTGAAAAGTTTATAGAAGTTTAGCATATTTTTTCCCCACAGTGACCACAAAGGGTAAAAAAAATATACGAAATTTGATCAAACATTTTTAAAGTGATTTTTTTAGTATTGATGTACAAATTTATGTAAAATTTAAGGTGTTTGTTTTATGGGATATTTTTATGAATATTTTTGAGGTATTTAGTGTTAAATAGTTAAATCCGTGAAAGTTAAACTTAAAAGTTATGAATGGGTTTAAAATGTAAAGTAGTTAAAGAATTCCCAAGTGAAAATCGAAAATTTATGAGCATACATGGGCTTGATTTTAATCATACATGGGCATATATGATCTTATAATTCGTCTCTTAGTTTATTTTATTATACTCAGGGTAGTTCTGCTATACAAATTTGTAGTTGTTTGTGTTGTAATATTGTTTCTTTATTTTTAATGTAAATGTCTGTTATTTGTGGAACAAATTTTATTTTTTACTAACCTTGTAGTTCATAAAAAAACAAACCACATAAAATTACTGTTTTATGATTTTGCGTTAATTTTTTACAGTCGTTTTCTGTTATTTAAAAAATAACAAAATATGTATGGTGGTATTTATTTTACTAAGTGGTTCATTTTTACTACAATTGTTATCAGTAAAAACAAATTTGATTAGCAAAAACAAATGACAAATATTAATTGAATTTACTGAAATGTTAGTCGCTCTTTCATCAAGTGAACTTTCATTTGTTTTTAACTGCATTTGCGTTTACCTACATAATATCCTTAGTATATATATATATATTAAATGACCATATATCTTCGGTTTAAAAATAGTTGAGTGTATGTCCATATATGATCATTCCTGATCATATATACCTTATATATGGTTATCAGGGCAACCATGATATATCATGCTTTTTTCTGTGCGACGTATTGAAAAATTTATAAGAAATTTATGCGTTTCAGAACAATTGACGATTCTGACATCGACTTGTTAGAGCGAATTTTTGTATATTTTGCTCTTTATAGCATATTTGGATCTTAAGAACACATTTTGGATAAAAATCTTAATTTTATCACGCTTTTTTAATTTATAGAGCATATTTTTCCAATTTTTTTAAATTTTCCGTTTTTTAAATTTTATCATACAATTTTATTGCTCAATAAAGAAAATTGCCAACAAACAATTCTGAGTTTTATTTTTTTTTTTTTGCAGCGATTTCGGAAACTCACAACATTTTTGCAAATTTTTAAGGCTATACCGATTTTTGCTTATATTTGGAAATTGAAATAAATTTCACAAAATGTACATATAAAAACAAGTATAAAAAAAAATAAAGAGTTTTAATGATAAATGTGTTTTTTAGAGCATATTTTTTAAGTTTTAAGAGCATATTTTCCTTTTTATGGATTTTTTAATTTCATAAAATTGATTTTGAAGAGTATATTTCTTGTTGCCCTGATGATACCCTACTGATGCCTTGAAACATGATTTCATATATGACCATATATCTTTGAACCAAAACCTTAGATTATAGGGCCATATACGTTCATATAGCGAAATTTTAACGTTTAATAACTAATACGGTTATTATGAATCATAATGGACACATCTGAAAAGCTGGCTTTTTTGTAAGCAAAATTCATGTGAACAGGCCTATGGCATGTCAATTGTTAGAATTTATTTAATGGGCATTTCGTCTAAAATATTGCAGTAATTTTTATCTAATAAAACTGGCGAGGATGATAAAAGCCTTACAATTTTAGAGGATGGTATTATAATTATAATATTAAATTATTTTGACATCCTTAATTGCTTCTCAGAGTTTTCTATAGGTGGCTATGTTTTTTTTTTTAATGTTTTTCTTTTTAATTTATAAAAAACTTCACATTTACAAAATATTCTACTAACACAACATAAATACGCTCTAGTTAACATTGTTAAAATTTATATTAATTCTCCTCCCCATAATGCTATTAAACCTTCACCACATATTAAAAAGATTCGCAAAAATGCACATAATTTAATAAGGGAATGATCGAAAATGTGGCCAGTTTGCTATAGTGAACCTTACGTTTTTTTTTTGCGGTTTGTTGCATGAACATTTCAAAACTGTAAGCTGTTGTCGATTTTAATTTCTGCTATCACTATTTTAAAATTTTCGATGGAAATACATGTTTCTTGGTTCTTTTGTGTTATTGGTAATAGCAAAAATTATTATATAGCAAAAAGTATATAAAAATCTTCGAAACCGAAGTTTTGCAAACAATAAGGATTTTATTTTAATTATATATAATTTTTTAAATAATTATAAACAGATCGAACAAAATAGTAATTATAAATAAGAATGATGTGAGCAAGATTATTTAAATTCAAGATCATTTGTTTTTTGTTAAACAAAGTACGAATATTATTTACAATATTAATAAAACTAATTGATTTCATAAAAAAATATTAAATAAATTGTGTGATACCTTATTCGTTCGCTATAGTGGTCCGTTAATATATTTTCTTATATAATATTTTTTTTTTTGTCAATTTTACATAATTTTGTAATAATTTTATACCCTCTTAAAGAATTTTTTAATTAAGATCAACTTTTGAGTTGTTTTGAAAATTTGTACATAACTTATTTATATTAGGTGCCACAAAAAAATGGTCTATAGTTAAAAAAATGAGAAAAGAGTTTGCCTACAAGCTGAAGTATTCGTATTTGAATTATTCCCAAGACAAGATATATGGCCACATTAGCGAAAATTCCCTTATATATACTTAAATTATGTGCTAAAATTAATAAAATCCTACTATTCGCCTCTTGTTAGTTAAAACCACAAAGTTTTACTGAAAGACGTGAAAGAATTATATTATTCAACCTAAAATTTCCTAGAAATTAGTTTGTGGTGACAAAAATTCTAGAATATTTTTAACATTTGCTGCACTTAGAAAAAAATATATATAATTGAAAACATGCAAAACCACTACAACAAAATGTCAACTAATAAACAGAAGGCCTGGTGGTTAAGAAAAATATAAATTCAATAAAACACCTACTAAATACAACAACACACCAAAATAGCTAAACAAAAACTTTAACTAACGAACATTATTTTTAAGCCAAGATATTGGACTTAAAGATAACAAACACGCCACTTTTTAAAGAAACTTAAACACACGACAAGTGAAGGAGCTTAAAAAATATTAACCTTAAAAAAACAGGTGAAATTTAAACTAAAATAAATATTTTTTTTTTTAATAAAAAAAAAAAAAAAAAAAGTTTTTTTAAAACAATACTTAAAAATCTTCCAAATCTTCCAAAAATTTCATATTTTGTTTTCTTTACTAAATGAGTTTTGTTATTATTTTTTCCGTTACAAAAAGAAAATAAACATTAATTTAAGGTAAAGCCCCAGCCACGAAAAAGCGACGCCTTTTAAGAAAAACACCTTCTGGTTTTGACAATTTTTTTTATTTTTTATTTTTTGTAAAAAGAAAACAATAATATTTTACCGAAAATAAGATAACAATTCCCCTTATTTGTAATAAGTCAGACAAATGAATATAATGTTTTCATATCTTGAACTAATTTGGTTTTATTACAAACATAACTCCCCGATCAAAATAAAGTTACAACTCATCAAAATCAAAAAAATCTGATCTCATTTGATATAGATTCGATATTTATTCTTATCCAAGTTTATCTCAAAATTAGGAGTATCCAGTAATATCCGATTAGATCCCTCTAATTCAGATGAAAAGATATTTCATAATCGGGATATCCAAAAATATATAATTTATTTAATATTTTTTTTATTTGGGATGTAATTAGTTGTACTTGGATCCAATAATATCCAAAATGGTAAGTAATTTTAGGTGGTTAGAATGGGATATTTTAATATTAAAGTGGATTTGCTTGTATCAAATGTATATATATTATTAAAAAAAATATATATATAAAAATAATTTTGACATTTGGCGCATATTTAAGTGCACTATATATTTAGACAATATATAATTATGTCTTCTACTCATGGAAAATATTACTGATGTTGGACCATAGCCAGCTAAAAATAGTGCTTACCCAGAAGCGCTGCCCGAAGGCATTATTTAGTTACAAAGCGCTTCCAAAGCAAATCCAGAAGGCATAATTTTTGTTCGTGATGTCCCAATTGGTATGTCTCTTTTAAGCAGGTGAAAAGCTCTTCTTCTTTGAAGCAATAAATTCATGCCTTCTTAGGAAATAAGAAGCGCTTTTTTTGTATGTTGAAAATTTTAATGCTTCATGGTATGCATTCTTTACTGCTTCACAGAAGGCATTTTGGGAAGCACTACAGAATGCCTTCCATAATTGCTTTATAGTAAGCAAGGCAGTGAAGCGCTATTTTGGAAGCACACAA
Organism: Delia radicum; assembly: GCA_021234595.1. Lineage (NCBI taxonomy): Eukaryota > Metazoa > Arthropoda > Insecta > Diptera > Anthomyiidae > Delia > Delia radicum. Next base: position 11,212,147 of record CM037855.1, on the reverse strand, counting down.
ATGTAGTTACTGCTTGCCCTACAGAATGCATTCCCTAATTGCTTTATAGTAAGCAAGGCAGTGAAGCGCTATTTTGGAAGCATACAAATGTAGTTACTGCTTGCCAAACCCATGTTGTTTTTTGCTGGGTATATAATAATATCCCAAACCAAGTTGTTAATCATAAGTTCATATTTACATATTTATATGGCATCATATATAAGCATATCTTATATAACACACAAAAATATATTTTACATATATATTATTATAGCTTAAATTATATAGCTTATATGTCACCATATATGAATATGTATTGTGTTATATATCTGAATGTATTATATATGACAATAGATCTGTCATATCTTATTATTGTAAGCTAGATATCTAATTTTATAAATGTCAATTTATAATAATATATCGTTATAACGTGTTGCCACATAAGAAATATATAATCAGATATAACCATACATGACACCATATATAATCACATATTGTAATATATGTTTAGATGAAAAAACATAAAGCCATACATCATGTTTTTTTACTCGGGTCTTTATTTGTTTTATTTTCAAGCTGCAGAGAGATACTTGCATTGGGCCTCTTAATAATGAAACAACAAATAAAGTGAACTACTGTTCCCTTTAATATAATGAAATATGAACAAGTACCAACTAACCAACTTAAAACACATTCACATTACAATAACAAACAAAGTCAGGAAATTATTTTTAAAAGATCGAAACGGATCAGATGATGCCCTACACTCTCAATATAAATAATCCACAAATAAAACTACAAAATTAATGTCAAAATAAAAATTTTTACGAAAGTTTGTTATTATGACATTTTTTAGTATTTCAATGCACGGATTATTATCAGTGCACCATTTACAAAGTTTGTAAGGGGTAAAAGTTAAAAATATATGGTATAACTGAAACAGAACTACCCGATGCAAAATTATACTCATCCCTTTATTATTAACAAACCTGACACTTTTATATAGCGTTGTTATTGGAGAGGACAATTAACCCCTTGTTTCATGTCACACTCATAGTAATAGAGGAAAATTAACCCCATGTTTCATGACACAATGTTTCATATCACACTCATGATGAATTTCATATCAAAACCGATATTCGTTGAACCCGACCATCTCAGAATTTGATGACATTTTGCATACAGCTACATTTTACCTATATAAACACAACCTTATATTTAGAAATTGCATTTTTGAGAACATGTGGGCGTGGCAAGGTATCGAAGTTTATGAACAATTACGATAATATGTACTTTCAAGCTGTGATTACTACGGAATGGCTGAACCGATTTCAAAGATCTTGGTACCATTAGAAAGGTATTTCAATCAGCTTTCGAAAACCTACACTGAAAACATTTTCTTTGGCAAAAATAAAACTTCAAACTAGGAAACACTTCAAAGGCCAAGGGTTTTTTTTCGAAAAAAAAATTTTTTTAGAAAAGTCTCTTTAATATATATAACATATCTAAAAACTAAAATGGCGTTTTTTTCTCTTTTTTAAATTTTTTAAGTAAAAGCATCTTTTGTTAACTTCCTTATATTTTGATATTATTGTGTGACAAAAAAGAATAAAGTAGCTATACTTTGAAAGTTATACAGATTTTTTTGTAATTCTAATAAATTAGAACAACAATCGTATTATCAAATTTTTCACACATCTCCAAAATATGGACTTACCCTTGGTAAATTCTTTTTTTATTTTTTTAGATTTTTTTGCGCAGCTCATTAGCTAACAAAAATGCAATTTCTAAATATGAGGTTGTGTTTGTATAGGTAAAATGTAGCTGTATGCAAAATTTCATCAAATGCTGAGAGGGTCGGGTTCAAAATGTGCCTTTTTTTATAGGTTTTGATATGAAATTCATCTCATGCATAAAAAAATTAAAAAATGTTAAAATAACAAACATTTTAATAAAATGAATGAAATCTTGTTCATTTCACATAAGTATTCGTTGTTTTGGCATACATTTCGTATTTTTATGCTTGGACTATTTTTATTTTTAGAAAAATGTTAGAAATTCCTGGGAAAAATTTAAATAATTATTTTAGTAATATATTATTTCTCCTCAATTTAATTTAATAATTGTCTATGATTTGTAAATTTTTAAAGGCAAGAGATGCTACAAAAAACCTTGATTTACTTTTACAAATTTATGGAATGATCATGTCCCAGTCCCTATTACTTTATTACCGAGTCTGAAATATAAATAAATCTTTTAAATTGTATGCTGGAACAATAGGAGTATATAAACGTCTGTCCTATTCTGAATTGTCCAGCAGTGAAAATGACATATCTGAAACCCAACACGATGAATGTTTCAGAATTAGGCAATGCAAAGGCAGACCACAAACACCCATAATCAAATTAAGAGAATTTGTAAAAGAAAAAACATTGTTTTATAAGAAACAAGGAATATTCGGACTAAAAACTTAGATAATTTATACATAGGTCTGTTAACAACAAAGCCAACATCGTAAGATAGTGAACGGGATTTCTCTGTTGCAGGAAACTTTGCCACAAAAGATCGAAGTCGGATGACAAGGAATTTAGTACTGTTAGAAACTTAGATAAACAAATTATATTTGTATGAATAAAGTTCTTACCATTTGCAAAAACCTGACTTACTTCAATTTCGATGTTTGGCAGACTATATTTAAATACGTAACTGAATATTTTAATGGGTGTAAAGCTCATGAATTCCAAATAATTTTTTATTTTTTTGTATGTTAATGTTCATATTGTAGAACCGATGTTTTAAAATGCATGGCATTACTGACAGAAAACTAATTTAGAACTGCAACATAATTTTTCGATATGGGTCTTAAAACGTAACCAGTCGTTCATTAAATCAATTCAATATCTAAATATCTTCATGTAGGGTATGTAAAATTAAAACCTCAGCCACTGAAAAATTAAAAATAACAACAACACCTTGTTGCTTCAGACTTTAAAGTAAGAAGATGTTATTGTAATGTTGAAGTTCCCAAATTGGAGACACAACGTAACTAAACGAATGTGTTTAATTATTTATTTTGGGATATTGTCACGCATATGTTTTTGCTCTCAACATGTTAGTTAAAATTGGAAAAGAAAATATCTAAAAACGAAAAAAAACGAAAATTGTGAAAGACCCCCCTTTTTTCATGCTTTTAAATGCAAGCTTTTCTAAACATTCAGATGTGATGTTGTTTTGGGTGTTATCTAAGACAGGAACAAACATGTTACCGTACTTTTGACAATTCTTACCCTTATTGTTTTAATTTGTTGTTTTTATTTTTTTTTAAAAGAAGATTTGAAAATCTACGACAGTTTTATTTGCTTATTAGGGTTGTATTTGAACAGAGATTAGATTATACAGATGGAGTTTTTATAAGAGAATAGTTGGTTTATATTTATTTTTAAAATCTTACAGTAGCAATTAGAACACATTTGTTGAAGGGTAAATATTTGCTGAGATTTGAGAAAAAGCTGTGCACTTATCTCCCAATGTTCTATAAATACATTTAAGCAACTTTTTGAAAAGACCTTTTTGAATGTATCCACAATAAACTATATTTTTTAAATTACTCCAAATAAAAACTTTGTTAACACATTGTTCCTTTTTTGAATCAGTACTTTTTTCTTTTACTGATGGAAAATATTTAAATGGCTTGAAAATCTAAAATAATTTATAATCTTGTGTGCAATTGAGAAAAAAAACATTTTGAAAAATTTTTATTCAGAGTTTTTTTTTACCATTTTTGATGAGAGTTTTTTTAAAAATTATTATTAAAAATATAAAAAAGACTAATTTTTATATTTTAGTTTGGTTTGTTCAGGAAAAAATATGAAAATCTATTTCTGTGCTAAAAATTAGTTCATTAATTACATATAATTTTTTAAAATCTGACAGATCGGATCATGAACTTTTCAAAAACACAAAGTCTAAAATATGGCAAATTACGAGGGCGGATCAATAAGTCCGTGACTTTTCGAACTTAGCTACGAAGTTATATGAAATGAAACACTGCTCCCATCAAGAACCACCTGTTAATAGATTACTGTCAAATTCTGATCAAGTTCCGTCATTTACTTTGCGTTTAACAGCTGTTCAAAATATGCAACCTCGTGGATTTTTTAAAAAATTAAAAAAAGCGAACTTCAAGTGCTTATTAAACATTATTTTTTGGAAAAAAAAAAACGTCCATCAAACCAACTAAAAGCTTGATAAATACTATGGGGACTCTGCACCATCGATTTCTATGGTAAAAAAGTGGTTTACTGACTTTCGTTGTGGTCGCATAAGTACAAATGACGCTGAACGTTCTGGAGGCTCAATTGAGGTCAATACACCCGAAAATGTCAAAAAAAATCCACGATATGGTGTTGGCCGATCGAAGAGTAAAAGTGCGTGAGGTTGTTTATACCATATGCATTTCATATAGCAGAGTGGTTTCGATTTTCAATGATCAGTTGGGCTTAAGAAAGCTGTCTGCAAGATGGGTGCCGCGTTTGACATCAGTTGACCAAAAACGTAATCGTGGAGAATAAGGTGATGGCAACACTTTTTTGGGATGCACGAGGGATAATCCACATCGATTACGTTCAAAAGGGAAAAAACAATAAACGGCGAATATTATGCCAACTTATTGGACCAATTTAGCGAGGATTAAAACAAAAAACGACCCCATACGGCCCAGAAATTTCTATTTAAGGACCTCGAAAAATCCTATTTTTTGGAAGTGATACAAAAATTAGAGAAACGTTGGACTAAGTGTAATGAGCTAAAAGGAGATTATGTTGAAATTTTTTTTTTTTTTTCAAAAAAGCTGTGTTTCATTCAAAAAGTCACGGATTTATTGATTCGCCCTCGTGTAATCAATGTTCACTCAAAACTTAAATACTGGCTGGGCTTTATTTAAATACTACTACATTAAAAAAAATTTAATTTTAGGGTTGCCATAACACAATTTTAAAAAATGCTCAAAAATATCGATATTTTTTCAAAAAATTTTAAAAATCGGTTAACGTAAAAAATATTTTTTCATATATTTTTGAATAGAGATTTTTTTACTGAATTTTATAAAACAATAATTTTTAAAATGTCTTCAACCATTTAGGATTTATATTCTGTCAAGTTTGCAACTTTGGTTTGTAAAATTTCTCTAGGGAAACAAAATTGCAAACATTTCATTATTCTCTATATCTGAAGAGTTTGGTTGAAAAATGTCCAGCTGATTTATGACGTGTTTTTAATGAATTAAATAACAAAGTCATAGTAATTAATTGAGTAATTGAACCGATAAATATTAATATCAACATTACACATAAAAATCATAATTTCTAATATGGACAATTTTTTTGATTAAATCAATTACCAAACTTTTTTAATTCAAAGAATTTTGAATTTCTTTAAAGTCAAATTGAAAAATAATAAATTGATCTTCAAGAAGCCCTGTTCTAATTTCCCAAATATATCTGCCAAATAAAATATTTTTTCTTGGTTCTTGAGCATTTTATTAACCCTTTATTTACCGATAATAATTTTTATTTTTTTTTTTTATTAATTTATAATCATATAATTACAAATTATATACTATTACCCTAACCGAGCACTAGCTACTATGGCCTTCGGCGCGTTGTAGCGAAAACAGACCAGTGCCTCTGGTGGGAATCGAACCCACGACTCCCGCAATGATAAGCCACGATACCAACTAGCCTACCTGGCCCACTAATAATTTTTACTTTACTATTTTCAAAATTTCAAACTTTTTTTTATTAAATCATTTTTTTTTTGTTTCACCTTCTTTTAGTTTCACTATGATTTATGTATTCCATTTAAAAAAGGTGCTTTAACCGGAACCTTAATTAATTTGTGTTAATCCTATGAAAAATTGTAATAAAGTTTGCAAATAAATAGTTGCACTAACAAAGAGAGTCTCCTGGGGTAGAGCTGCAGAATATGAGGAAAAATTCATTACTAAATTTTTATATCATATCAAGTAAATGCGGGTTTAAAGGAAAATTATGTGATATATACCTTATATAACTCTCCATTCATAAAAATACGAAAAAATGTATTAAAATAATCAAAACTGCATTTCATTTTGAATTGTCTGGTTTGAGATCATAATTAAAATGTTACTGTTACAAATCGAAACCACTAATTGTTAATAAATGTAAGAGAAGATGAAAAAAATATTGTAAGGTTCAGCGCTAGAGGGAGTGCCGCACTTTCAACCTAAGCTACAGGGTCATCTACAGCCTGATTCTAATCCACCACACACAAGAAACTCAGGCTTCGTAAAATAAACTAAATTTGTTAATTTTACGAAAATGTTTGTTGCTTTGACAAAAATTTCGTATATTTTTGCATGTATTATTATGAGTGCAAAATATGTGACAGAACTCAAATATTTTTCATATGATATTTGAAAAACAAAATAAGTCTTGAATGCCCACTACAGGAAATGAGGTGTCAATTGTCCTCAAAGGACCTATTCAGTACAGGTATTACTGTAACACTAAAAAAAATTTTAATTAGTTTAGTGTTTTTTATTTTTAATATTTCCGTATATTATTTTTCTATTGTGTTTCTTTATCTTGCTTTTTTTTAACTGAACATACACGCAAAAAATATAAGCTCGCTGTTGGCCAGCCAATATGAGTAGGCAATGGGTGCTAACTGACCCATCCTATGACAAAGCCATGTTAAAGTGACTGGCGTCTTTCTTAGGAAAATTCTGGTCCCTGCCATCTGTGCCCTGTCATTCATGCCAAGGTGGTACCTTATTTATAACTATATACAAGCTGGCGCTAAACATTTTGTTTGTCTCAGTGACGACACAGCTTTTTCTCATGTTCGTAATAGTTCGGCTTTTATGCAATTTTTTCGAAGAGCCTTTTGTACCTAAATTCTAAATATTACAAATAAGTGGCAGCTATGGGTCCACGATATAGATACTTTGAATAATAATATTTTTGATTTTTTAAGTACTTTAAAGCTGTTTTAAAATAAATCTAATCTGTACACAGAGAGAATTTTTTTGGACAAGTTTTAATGAAATTTTTTCACTGAACTGATGAAGTTTTCTTCATAATGTGAACAAAAAGTTTCTTAAACTTAATGAAAAAGCTTTAAAGTTTTATTGAAACTATTTTTAAAAGAAACTCAAATTTTTCCTCAAATTTTTAAAAAAAAAAACTGCATTAATTTAATGAAAAGAGGCAATGGACGAGTTCCAGTGACATTTCATAGATCTAATGCAAATATGAATTGAATTCTCTCAGTGAAAGGTTCACCCTTGAATGTATGCCTTGCCAGAAGAAAACTAAACATTGTTAGTTGCGAAAACCAAAAAGTGTTGGAAATATATTTTTGATTAAAAATCGCCATTAAACATGCAACATGCACTCATAGTCGTTCACTTAACATTCATTTTAAAAAACAAACACAATCCATATTTAAACAATTCATAAACGTCAGATTTTATTAAAATGTCAAGAAAGCATTAAGAAAGGAAAGAAAATGGATTAAGAAAAGAAATTTATAGCATGTTAGTAAAGGTCAATTGATTTTAAGACTTTTTAAGTCTTTGTTTTTTTATTGCTGTTAACACACAAAAAAGATTTCATTTATGAGCACACACAGAAAAAAAAATTTGCTATTCGACTCAACTTCGGTTATTATGAATTTCAGATGGTTGGCACAACTTAACATTAGTTCTCACATCAAAATGGGTGTAATTGAACTGAATTTTAGTTGCAACACATAAAATATTCAGAAATCTAATGTAAATATCGTTGTACTAATTGAATTTATAAGTTGTTACCAATAATATACACATTTTAATTCGCTTGGCACTTTATTTCTCTGTGTGCATATATGGTTTTGTAAATGATCATACATTTTCATATAGATGGTTTAAAATATGATCATAAATGGTCTCATATATGACTACACTTAGAATACTATGTAGGTAAACCCCACTCCAAATGTAGTTAAAAACAAATTAAATTTCACTTAAAGAAAGGACGACTTACTTTTCAGTAAATTCTACTAACATTGTCATTTGTTTTTACTGTTCAAAAAATGAATCACAATTGTAGTAAAAATGAACCACATATAAGTAAAAAATAAACAAACATTTATTTATTTTTTTTTAATAATAAAAAACAACTATAAAAAATGAATGTAAAATCATAAAACAGTCAATTGATGTGGTTTATTTTTTTAAATTAACTAAAAGGTTAGTAAGGTTAATTTGTTCTACAAACGACTGACATTTACATTAAAAATAAATAAACTGTATTACAACCCAAACAACTACATATTTTTAAAGCGTGTACACTCACGTTCTCAATTTCAGATCCAAGCATATATGGTCATTTTACATTTACATTTACATATATATATATAATCAGAGATGCCCACATATAATAACATATGTTTACAATAGTTTTGAAATAGAGCAATGGAAGTGTGGAGCCCTTTAGCCAAAACATTCCGCTGAATAGTGGGTATAAATTTGTATAATATGTTAAATACATTATTGCTCTCTTTCCCAAGGATTTGTGTTGTATTTTTCCAACAACATTAAAAGTCACCTAGCGGTTATCAGGAATAAAATTAGCCATGAAAAATTCTCAATATGTTGACATTTATCATTGAAATAACGAAAGCAAAACAAAAAAGGATTCATTGCATATTTCCAACTAATTTTGATGCAAGTGGAAATAAAAAAAAAATGTATATATAGTGTGACCATTAAATATGCATTTTTTATTTTATTTATAAATTGTTTGCAGTTTTTTTTTTTTTTTTTGTAGCAATATTCATTCTACTCAATGTTGCACCTCGACATCTATCAACAAATGATGGTATCAACAAAGCAATTCATCTAAATGCAAAATACAATTTTGTTGTTGGTGCTGTTGTTGTGTAAACATTACTGTCATCATATATAAAAAATAAAATACATTTGAAATATACAAAAATTTAAATAAGCAAATTTTTTTTTTTTCATTTAATACCAATGATAACAAATAACCAAACAAGAACAATATTTGCTGGAAATAATCCATTCGATACCAGCAACAACATCTCAACAACAAACAATATACATTTCAAAGTTTACACTATTTTATCGAAAAGCAATCATACAATAAAAATTCAATACTATTTTCCAACTTTTTTTTTTTGTCTTTTTTTTAAGGTGAATACTTAGTATAAAGTAGAAGTATAAGATTATATCATATATATAAATATATATATTGTAAAGGTGGTTTCTTGCATTGCTTCAATGTTGTTGCTGTTCCCGACATCATCAGCAATAGCAACAACAATATTCTCATTTTGCATAATGTGTTGCACTATTTGACAATAACACCATAGAAACATATCAACCATAACAACAACACCAACAAATTTAAACTCTATCAAGGAATGAATGGTTTCTTAAATGATGGCATCATTTCTATGAAAATAAAGTGTTGCTCTGCTCTTAAAATACAAAAAAAAATGGCTGAGGATTATAATTTTAGTAGACAACACCAAAAAAAAAGGCACTCTATAATAAAGATTCATAGCAACCTACTGTTGTATTTTAAGGATGGCCAATATATTGGAACAAATTAAAAAAGGTTTTGATTCTTATTGCGCAACCAATAAACGTGAAAAATATTTTATATTGTATTGGTCAAATTGTGCAATTTTTATATAACTCGCCAACATAACAAAAAAGTGGTGCCATATTTTGTGCAAAAGTATTTTACATGTTATTGCGCTGTGTGCAAAATCACAATAATACGGCCAATAATATTTGCAATAATATTGCAATGTGTATGGGTATCTTAAGAAAAACATTACAAAAAATTAAGTTTTCCTTGAATAACGAAACCCTGTATTGCATTAATTACGTCAACTCTATAATAGCGCGAAACATTAATTTTTTAAACAGTTGTTGCTCGCCATCTGACAGAGGATTGGCAAAATTGTCACAGATTTTTAGTTCAAAGCATTTTTACTTCGGGTGCTGCTAGATATATGTGAGTAAAAAACTCACAATTAATAATTTTACAGATTGGTATTGCAAATGCTTGGAATCGTACCTGAAACCTTCTGTTTAACAGTTCAGCGCACTAACCAGACTCGTTAGCGACAAAACTTATATATATATCCATGGGCGGGTTATTAAAAAAATATACACATATAATATTTTATTATAACATAATAGACTTTTTAGAATTTTCATAAGGTATGACATTGGGGTTCAATAGGAAAAAAAAACTGCCTCTAGACCAAACCAGTTTATCTACAAATCTGAAATTTAATTAAGTTTACGGCTTATTATTGTTTTCCTCAAAATTTTGCCACAAAGGTATGAGTTTCTTGTTGGGCTATATTGCCGTAACTGGGAATCGGACCCGCAACCTTCTGTGTAACAGTTCGACGAGCTAGCCGAATTAATTCGGAACAAAATTTTTTTTACAAAAAATAATCAAATGTTTTTATTATAACAAAGTGGACTGTTTGGAATTTTTGTAAGATATGTGGTAACTGAAATTTAAATTAATTTACAAATGATTCACTTTTTTTAATTTTTGCCAGAAATGTAGTGAAAATTAGTATTTTAAAGGCAAACAGTCACTTTAAATTGTCTGTTCAAATTGGAATGGGAGAATGGTGTCCAAAGAAGTCGAAGACAGTTCCAACTGCAGGCAAGGTCATGGTGTCTGTTTTTTGGAATGCTTGTGGGATGATTTTTCTTTAATTATCTTCAAAAATAAAAACAATCCACGGTGAGTATTATGCTAACTTATTGCAGCGTTTAAGTGATTTGGCGAAAAAGAAAGTGTTGCTTCATTTGGCGAAAAGGAAACTGTTGTGTTTACAAAAAAAAACACCAGTTCACACATTCACTATTGCGATATCTAAAATCAATGAATTAAAATTCAAATTGCTTCATCAAGCACCTCATTAGACAGAATTAGCTCCCTCGGATTATTTTCTATTTACGGTGGTAAAAGATATGCCAAAAATGAAGAGGTGGAGTCTGCGGTTGATTACTATTTTAAGGAGCTAGACAGTCCTTACCATAAAAAGGGTTTCGAAGCTATTACATATCGCTGGGAAAACCGTATCCCAAATTTGTTGTGTTGTCTTTGTTGGGTGGGCTAATTTTGGGACCGCTCTCTTGCGTTTACGTATTACTAATATTATTGTTAATAAGAGCCATTAAGTAGGACAAATATTTGGTTTATATTAAAAATTTTCTCTGTTCAATATACAACGGACTCAAAGCAAAGCAGAGTAACTGAAACTTTTCAAGTCGATGGAGTAATATATAGAATGCTTCTTTAAATAAATTTAGTAAGATTTTAAAATCAATTGGGTTATCTATTACACTAAATACTCAGAACTACACTTAGGACATTATGTAGGTAAAGACCATAGCAATGTGGTCAAAAACAAATGAAATTTCACTTAAAGAAAGGACTACTAACATTTCATTAAATTCAACTAACACTTGTCATCTGTTTTTAGTGTTCAAAAAATTGTTAACAATTGTAGTAGACATGAACCACATATGTTACACTCAGAGAAAATGTAACTGAAATTCGGTTACTACGACACAAATTCGGTTATTACGAATTTCAGTCGGTTGGTAAAACGCAACATTTGTTTTCATAACAAAGTTCGTTTAATTCAGCTGAGTTTTTGTTGAAACACCCAAAATATTCCGAAATTTAACATAAAAGTCGTTGTATTAGCTGAATTTATAAGTTGTTACCATTAAAATTCACTTTCAATTCAGTTGACACTTTATTTCTATGTGTGTAGTAAAAAACAAACAAACATTTACTTTTTTATTTTTTAAATAACAAAATACAACTCTCAAAAATTAATATAAAATCATAAAACAGTCAGTTGATGTGGTTTGATTTTTTATATACACTAAAAATTACTGACATTTACATTAAAAATAAAGAAACTGTATTACAACCCAGTAAAATAGTAAAATCCAAATAACTGGTTTCAGAACAAGTTATACTGTATTATAACAGGTTCTAATTTCTGTTCTGCAACTGGTTCTATTTATATGGAGTTTGTCCTATTTGCAATAGGTTCTTTACCTCCAAACAAGAACAGGTTGCTTTAGAACCGATTCTAGAACCAGTTATAGAACTGGTTCTGGGACAGAAGCACCTTACATTTCTACTCCCAGAAACCATGTTCTAGAACCGGTTCCATGTAACCGATGGTAAAACAAATTGTTCTAGAACAGGTTCAGAGGTAATCTGTTCTAAAAAATTTAGCTGGGAATCCAAACAACTACAAATTTTTAAAGCAGAAGTTCCCTGAGTGTAGTTATATAGTTTTTAAAAACTTTTATTAAAAATTGTACATAATAAATGTATTGATATATCAAAATTATTTATATTTTTCAAATTTGATGAAATTATAAAAAAAAAATCTGAATTGGTCAATATTTAACTACGCAACTTTTTGGTGAAAAAAGGAAAAAAAAAAACTGTTTCATTGTTTGTTTCTACCATAAAGGACAATAATTGCAGTAATTTTGATATTGATACAATAAATTTTTTTAGCTGGACATTTGATTTGGAACAGCAACTTATTTGAAAACCATCTCAAATTTAGTGTTGAGCTTAATATACCATTTTTATTTAATACAGAAAAAGTATTATGCAAAAAAAAAAAGTTTTAATTTTTACACGTAAAAAAACCATACATACTTATTTTACCTATTGCTATATGAAAGTTGAAGGCAACAGAGAATGCAAACTTAATAAGAAGACCAAGACAATAACGATGCAGCCCAAGAAGAGTGACAAATATCATTTGTCTGGCATTATATGTACCATAAGTACTTGCAACAATATTGAAAATGTTTGTGAAAAAACACCTACGTGTTTATATTTCTATTCATGTTCGAACAGGATAAGTATGCACTGTATAATGACAACAATGATGATGAGGTTACTTTTGAGCTGATGATGAAGTTTAAAGAAATTGTTCTGGTTAATGTTGCTGGTTTCATGAAAACCAGCACCTTTTTGTAGATGTTGATGTGGTTGTACTTACAATCTGTTTCTTTCTTTTTACACCACATCTCACCCAACATTAGCCAGAACCAAACGAACGACACTTTCAATAAAAGGTCCATTTTGGGGTTTTAAAATGATAAATATCGTATGGGAATTCTTAAACAGCAAAACAATGTAACAAAAAAAAAAAAAACGACCATAATAAAAAAAACTTCCAGAACTTGTTGCTGGTGGTAACACCATAACCAACTAAACGACCAGCCAATACTTTCCTTATAATGTTAGCATTTTTTTCCTTCTTCTATCAGTTTTGTCTTCTTTTCAAAAACTTTGATGTTTTAAACTATTAGCACGCACATGTGGTATATTGAAATATCTTTATTGTTGTTGCTAGTATATTGTATGTTGCAGTTGTTTGTCTATTGATGCTTTTTGTTGTTGTTGTTGTAGTTGTGGTTAGTTTGGTTTGGTACCTGTATGTCTATTTGACCATATATATTCAATAAAGTTTTCTTCTTAAAGGTGGGTTGCCAGCAATTGTTGCTCTAGTACTTGTATTATTTTATTTGTTGTCCGATATGAGGCTGTTCATGCCAACTGTCATGTCAGTATTTATTGTTCTATATTATACAAATGGAACAAGTTTCTAAATTCTTTATATAGTGGGCGAGGAATGAATTTATAAATATTATTTAAATTTCTTATTATTTAATATATAATAATAATAATAATAATAATAATAATAATTTATAAATTCTGAATATTTGGTGTAATAAATAACTCGATTAACTTGAAAATTGGTCAAATTATTTTATATTATTTATTTCTTAAAAAAAAAATTGATTTTCTATCATGTCAGAAAATTTCAGTGTGTTTTCAGTTTCGTTTTGAAGAAACTATTCGATAAATATTCTACATCCAAAATAATTAATAAAAATTAAAATATTCGTCCACCGTACGTATACGTGTTATTAATAGCAATATTAATTATAATAATGCGTATACGTGCAGTATGACCAGAACTAATATTTGCTCCAAAACTTTCTGAGTCGATACACTTAGAATACTATGTAGGTAAAGAGGACTGCAATTGTAGTCAAAAACAAATGAAATTTCATTTAAATAAAGGAACGACTTACATTTCATTAAATTTAACTAACATTGTCATTTGTTTTTTAATGTTCAAAAAATGACTAACAATTGCAGTAAAAATGAAGCACATGGTAGTAAAAAATAAACAAACATTTATTTTTTTTACATAACAAAATACAACTGTAAAAAATTAATGTAAAATCATAAAACAGTCATTTGATGTGAGTTGTTTTTTTAAATGAACTACAAGGTTAGTAAATATTTTAATTTGTCTACAAATGACTGAAATTTACATTAAAAATAAAGAAACTGTATTACAACCCAAACAACTACATATTTTTAAAGCAGAAGTTCCCTGAGTGTAAAAATTTATTTAAATTTTTTTTACGAAACAAAAAAATTATTAAAATTTATGATGATTTCTTGATAAGTTGAGCTTTTTTTTAGACAAAGGTCATATACAGCCCAATTCTCAATAACAATTCCGTGAGAATTTTTTCCCTATTCCTTGTTCCCCTATTCTTAATAAAAATCTTCCCTTTCCCTTGTTCTGAACGAATTTCGAAAATGGGAAACTCTTCCCGCGGAAAAAAGGAGGTATTATGTCAATAATAGAGAGAATTGTGATAGCATTTGTATGAATTATTCAATTATTCAATTCTCTCTCCCTTATTATTCTTTTCCCCGCCTGTTTAGAATAGGAGGATATTTTTCTCGAGCAAATAAAGTCCGCTGAGGAAAAAATCCGAGGGAATATTCATAATCGGGCTGATAATGTTTTATTTGTATCATAAACGACAATAACTTCTTTAAGTATGATTTTAAACCGATAACATTTTTCTTATAACACTTGCTATGAAAAGAGTCATATGAAAAACATTTTTGTTCTTGTTTCTTATATTTTCCTTTGGATCACAGTTGGTGTCATTGGTGTATATAATAGTTTATATTTGTTGTTTTTGTGGTGTTTGCCAAGTTGTTTCTTTGTTGTTTTTTTTACATTAGAATTGAGTATTAATATCATGATCCTTTCGTGACAAATTCTTCAGACAGTTTTGTTTTTTGCGAGGAATAAATAAATGATCAGTTGTCCATGCAAAACTATAAACTATTTAAATGTGACTTCAAAATATATACATATAATATGAAAAAATGTTAAATATTCAGATTTTAAGGTGACCACTTTACACGCGTTTGTTAATGTTTTAAAATATAACATATTAAGGCGTGTATATGGATGGGATCGTTATTGAGGATTCAGATACTCTGGATGTTCTGGGCATGAGAATACAGTGTGACGTCCGTTGGACAGATCACATTATTCAAGTATCGAAAGAAGCTTTCAAGTGTCTTGGTTTTCTAAACCGGTGTAAGAAATACTTCACTCCATCTGATCTCCTTACTATATATACCATCTAAATCCGGCCGAAGATGGAATATAACTCCCATATACGGGAGGTCTATTTTGGGGCTTCCGGATCGTGTGCAACGGAGAGCGTTGATGCTTATCAACGACAGTAGGGTTTCGAACTCTATTGACTCGTTGGAGCATCGTCGGAATGTGGGTTGTGTGACTTTGTTCTATAGATATTACCATGGGAATTGTTCTGCTGAGATAAGCCGACTCATCCCTAGGGACCGGATCTCCGTTCGTACTACCCGCTTATCAAGTCGATCTCAACCGTTTGTTGTCTTTAGCCCGGCAAATCGCACAACGTATTACAGAGAAAATTCGTTTTTCAGTCGCACTAGCCGTATGTGGAATTGTCTCCTTTCGGAAGTCTTCCCTGCAAATTACAATTTAGAAAAATTCAAGTCAAATGCCCACAAACACTACTCTCTACAAACACTACCTCTTTCCTTCTCCACATAACCTATTTTTTCGATATCAACACAATGCAATGCATTAGTAGGGGGCATCCCCTGAGTGTTGGTTCAACGTAAAAAAAAAATAAAAAATATTTCGTCTCCACATTGAGTGACTTCTTCAGGGAACAAATATTACAATTTGTTCCCTGAAGAAGTAACCCAATGTGGATACGAAATATTGGAAATAAATAGTTAGTAAATAAATGATCCTAAGCTCGTTTAAACTAAGAAGAATAACTCTTTAGAAATCAATATAAATAACAATAATTATGAAGTGGTTTATTAAAAAATATTATATATTATTGTCAACCCTGGTGGCAATTGCATTACAGACCTTTTTATAAAGGCAACATTTTTTTTAAATAAAATTCTCACTATGTAATTTGACAATTTTTAAAACATACGTTAACAAAACTTTTAGATTCTGCCAAGATTTCTCTTTTTCAGAAAAAGAACACAATAAAAGTACTTTAGAAAACAGATCAGTTTAGTTTAAATTTTTTGTAATTTTTTAAATTGTCACAAAAAAGTTTAGATATCATCAATGGAATGCTAATTAAAAAAAAACCGGTTGTTCAAATTTGAAAAACCGGAAACCGGGTTTGAAAAAAAAGGTTTTTTAAGGTATTCGAAAATTGGGTTTTCAAATAGGTTGAATATTACTACCCAGTAAATAGTAAAATCCAAATAACTGGTTGCAGAACAGCTTATACTGTATTATAACAGGTTCCAATTTCTGTTCTGCAACTGGTTCTTTTTAAATGGAGTTTGCCCTATTTGCAATAGGATCTTTACCTCCAAACAAGAACAGGTTGCTTTAGAACCGGTTCTGGAACCAGTTATAGAACTGTTTCTGGGACAGTGACACCTTACATTTCGACCAGGAACCTGTTCTAGAACCGGTTGCATGTAACTTGTTGTAAAAGAAGTTGTTCTAGAACAGGTTCAGAGGTAATCTGTCTGGGTACCCAGCAAAGTTTTTTAGAACAGGTTACATTTTAACCTATTTTAGAACAACTTCTTTTACCACCGGTTACAAGGAACTGGTTCTAGAACAGGATCCTGGGAGTCGAAATGTAAGGTGTCACTGTCCCAGAAAGAGTTCTAGAACTGGTTCTAGAACCGGTTCTAAAGCAACCTGATCTTGTTTGGAGCTAATGAACCAATTACAAGTAGGACAAACTCCATATAAAAAGAATCTGTTGCAGCACAGAAATTGGAACCTGTTATAATACAGTATAAGCTGTTCTGCAACCAGTTATTTGGCTTTTACTACAATATTTTACTGGGTACTCAATTATTTCCATAAAATGTTGAATTGAATTTTTTTTTTAAATACACACACAGAACAAATGAGTTAAAAATCGGTTAAAAATATGAAAAATCTTTTGCATAACAAAAAATTTCGTTCCAGTTACTTAATGTTTTTAATTAAAACAGTTAATATATTCTTATAATTAATAATTTTGTAATACAACCAAATGTATGCTGTAATATTTCAATAATTGGTTAAACCAACCAATACTGCATTACCAAATTAATTATGGTAATTAATGATCGGTAGACCCAACAACTTTCAAAACTTACTGGAAACTACCAATGTATAGTAACAAAAGATTTTCAATAATATTAATAAAATGTTAATCAAATTAAAAAAGAAAAAAGAAAACATCCAAAAAAAAAATAAAAATAAAAAGGAAAGTAATAGTTCAGGTAAGAGTAATTATAAATATAAATAAAACTCCAACTTTGTAACAAATTTAATGTATTTTTTATATAGTTGTACGAACCTCAACCGCGAACCCATATGTAATTAAATATTCAATGGAATTTATAAATCTGCACTCATGAAAATTCTACTCTGGAGCTCAGTATCTATAGTGGGCCATAGTATCTCAGTATCTCCAGAAGATAATCCATGAAAATCAAAATATATCCTTAGAGCTTGGAGTTTTTGATGATTTAAAAATCAGATGTTTCCATTAAAAATTTGTAATTTAGTTTTTGATCTTTTAATTGGCATTCTTTGACATGATTATTTTTGGGGTAGTTTGTTTGTAACCGTCATTTAGTGACAATCGTTATTAATTTTATTATAATAAATTACTGAAGAATTTTCAAAGTTAGATTTTTGAAGGAAGATGAAGAAGAAAACATTATTATTGGACACACTGGATATGTCAGACTGCCGCAGTTTTGACCCCTCCAAGGACTCGGCAGTGGTTAATTTATGTGACAATTGAACAAAGTATTTTATATTGTTAAATTGCTCTATATGCAAAACTTTTTATTTTGTGGGTTTTAAACCCACAGCCATACATCAATCAATGACTCTTGACACCACCTCTTAGGGAGTTGATCCACGGTCGTTACCGTGATGAGTATGGCTATTTGAGTTTAGTTTTGTTAACATTTCTATTCTTAAAAATGCTGCATGATTTTGCAGTTGAATTTCGAAAAATTAAGCAGATTATACAAACAAATGGGGTGAATGATGCAAATATAAAAACCGCAATATTTTAAAAATTACAAATGAAAAATAGTTATAGATTTGGAGTCTAAGTTTATTAAAAAGATATATATTTCAAAGACGGTTCTGCAAAAAGTTGCAATATGTTGAGTAGTGTTATTAACCCTAGTGTTAGCCTGTATATTAAATGCACACTTTTTTTATGTTTTTACCTAAAAACCGGAGTTCAAAATTTAGAAAAAGTTACAATTAAGCAAGAAATCGAACTTTCAATTGAGACAACGTTTTATTTATTTAAAAAGCTACTAATGACTCGGAGTTTAAACTGTTCATAAATCATAGCTTTTTATAAAAACTCAGACATAATCAAGATTATCTTAAAGTCTAATCTCTGACTGAAGCGTGACTCTTTATGCGGTTTAAATGTTTACTCAGTCGAGGCTCTTTATAATGTTCGATCTCCGGTTAAATCAATTATATTTTAATGGATCAATTTCATGCTCAATCAAAGTTCCTTGAATAGTTCGATCCTTGGCTGAATTGAACTGTATAAGGAGCCATCACCTTATACAGTTCAAATTCTGATCAGATTGCGGTTCTTTAGGTTCAATCGAGGCTATTTTTCAAATTCGATCTTTGAATAGATTATGGCTCTGTATATGTTTGTAATTCTAAACTAATCGCGGCTCTTTAAACGGCTGAAAATTTTTACCCAATCGTGCCTCATAATATGGTTCAAATTCTGATTCAATCGTGGCTTTTAATCATGAATAGAGAAAGTACTCCTACGGAGTGTGCGATTTATGCTGTTCATGTCATAATTATAAAAAAAAAATATGATTATCTTAACCGGGCTAATATAATTCTAATCCAAACTAAATCGTGGCTTTACTTATCATGCACAAACAATTTTTTCCCATAAAAAATCGATGATTTCTTATAAAATTCATTACATATATTAATGATTTTCATACATGATTTGTACGTAATAGAAAACAATATTAAACTGCTTTGTGAAATTTTAAATTAAATTCCTATACATGTGAATTTTTTTTTTTAAATATTTTTTTTGTAAAATAATTTTATAGACCACAAAAAAAAAATATAAAATCCCCCATGTGGTACGTTGTAATTATTTTACAATAATAATAATAAAATTTTTCAACACAAATTTTACGCTTTTTTTTAACTGTTTTGTGTGGAGTTTTTACAAAATAAAAATTCATCATTTCAAATCAATACTTTAACATAAATTTGACCTGAACCATATTATTAATTGGTTTTTAAATAATTTTCAATTTCCTTTCAAATCTAACAATACAGTACATTAACAAATTTATTTTTTATATACCAAAATGATTTCAACACATGGATAGACGAAGAGGCTGGAAGAAAAAATAAACAAATCTATAGTATTCTTCTGTGGGCTTTCTTCTCTGGTCCAATAGTTATATCATTTTTTTGAATGGCTTCATTCTGTCTGGTAGGTTTTTCAGTTGAACATGAAGTTAAGGCAGAAAAAGAAGAAGTTGAAAAACGCAAAATCTAAATAAAAATAATTAATTATATCTTTATTGTTTTGTTACACAGTTTCATTGTCGGTTGAGGTCGATTGGTCGGCAGATTGCTACATACAGCTACCAAAAAGGCTACTCTTATAGAATGAAATCTTAGCGTGAGTTATTATGCTGGTGTAGTTAGCGTTTATAGCTTTTTTTTGGGATTTTATATTGTTTAACATTTTTTCAAACCTTCTTTTGTTTGTATCTTGAAAAGATATTTAATGCCAATAACATAATTCGTAACGCCAAACAACAAAAGTAGAAAAAAATTTCTTTCTTTCTTATTATAAAATATAAAATTTTTACACATCGAAAAATATATTTCTTAAACACCTTCAGCAACACAGAGCGAATTTGGTTGGACGAATTTTAATGTTTTTTTTCACAAAAAAGCTTCATATTTTTTATGAATCTACATACGAGGGCGGATCAATAAGTCGGCGACTTTTCGAAATTGCCTTGTAGTTATATGAAATGCAACACTGCTCCCGTCAAGTGCCACCTGTTAATAAACTACTGTAAAATTTTGAGCAAGTTTCTTCACTGACTTTGCGTTTAACAGCTGTTCAAAACATACAACATCGTGGATTTTTTTAAAAATGAAAAAAAGTGAATTTCGAGTGCTCATTAAACATTATTTTGTGCGAAAAAAACCCGTCAATCGAACCAAGGAAAAGCTTGATAAATACTATGGGGACTCTGCACCATCGATTTCAATGGTAAAAAAGTGGTTTACTGACTTTCGTTGTGGTCACACAAGTACAAATGACGCTGAGTGTTCTGGACAGCCAATTGAATTCACCCGAAAATGTCGAAAAAATCCACGATATGGTGTTGGCTGATCGAAAAGTAAAAGTGCGTGAGATTGTTGATGCCATAGGCATTTCATGTGGCAGTGTGGTTTCGATTTTAAATGATCAGTTGCGTTTAAGAAAGCTGTCTGCAAGATGGGTGCCGCGTTTGACCTCAATTGACCAAACACGTAATCGTGAGGCAACTTCAATGGATTGTTTCCAGTTGTTTAACCCCAATTCGAATGAGTGTTTGTGGCGTTTTGTAACTGTGGATGAAACATGGATCCATTACAACACTCTGGAGCATAAGCGTAAACAATGGGTTCCTCTGAGTGAACCGGTTCCGAAGAAGGCCAACATAAGTTTGTCGGCTAATAAGGTGATGGCAACAGTATTTTGGGATGCACGTGAGATAATCCACATCGATTACCTTCAAAAGGGAAAAACAATAAACGGCCAATATTTTGCCAACTTATTGGACCGATTTAACGAGGATTTAAAAAAAAAACGACCCCATATGGCCAAGAAAAAAGTTATTTTTCATCAAGTTAATGCGCGGGTGCACACGTGTACAGTCTCAATGGCAAAATTCCATGGTACCTCATCCGCCATATTCTCCGGAGTTAGCCCCCAGTGACTATTTACTTTTTCCAAACCTAAAGAAATGTCTCGTTGGAAAGAGATTTAGCTTCAACGATGAAATTATTGATCAAACAAATGCCTATTTTATGGACCTCGAAAAATCCTATTTTTTTGAAGGATTCAAAAATTTTAGAAACATTGGACTAAATGTATTTAGCTACAAGGAGATTGTGTTGAAAAATTATTTTTTTTTGCAAAAAAAAAAAACTGTGTTTCATTCAAAAAGTCACGAACTTATTGATCCGCCCTCGTATATATTTATTGAAACATTTTCATTAGGCGTATGAAATGTTTAAAAAATCAATGAAATTGCCATAAAACCGTATGAAAACCTTCATATATTTAATGAAAAGATTCAATTAACGAATTCCAGTAACTATTCATATATAATGCAAAAATTCTTTGAATTAATTCAATCAAAAAAAATGATCAGTATTCCAGGGCGATATTATGTTATTCGATTCAAACATTTTTGTCTGAATTCGGAAATTTTAAAACTCTTGTAAGATGATATCCGTATTCAAAGTCCTATTTGCTATATCATTGTCGATAATTTTTCAAAAATTTTAACCTTTAAAAAAATACTTCTTACAACTTTATTTTCGATGTGAAAATTTGAATCGAATCGCATTCCACAACAGACCCCAAAATTTTGTTTTATTGAATGAATTACAAAATTAATTGAATACAAATTTGTAATTTACCAAAATTTTTAATTTCATATATTTAAGAAAAAAATAAAATAAATTTTTTTTAGTGTATCATCAGCATAATCATTAACATTATAAACGTAATGAGTAGTTTCAAAATATTTCTTATCGGCACCCTTTAAAATTAAATTTTCTAGTAAGACAAAAAAGATCGTTTGTGAAAGGTGGTAGTAAAATCTATGTTTAAGTGATTTATTTAATTTTTGCTGTGTTTGCAAAACGTCTAATTTTTATGGGTTCATAGAAAATATAGGTCACACTTTTTCAGTAGAATTTTAAATAAACTTTCTTATTATGAGTATAACAAACCTACTTGGCATAAGATTAAAATTAGATTGTAAATGCTGGCGGGTTAGTTACAAAAACAATAATAAAAAACAAAATTAATAATTTTATTACCTGAGAAAAAATTCCTTCGCTAAAAAATACCACCGCAACTGAAACATATTTGTTTGGGCATAAATACGAATTTTAACCCTTAGACGACCGAACTTAAACCACAGAAAATGTTTTGACGAAAATTCTTGGAGACTTGGACTTAACGCCTTAAAAAATTTACCACTGTTATTGGCGCTTTGCAATACTAGACACATATTTTTTTTAAAGTGCGCGATTGCACATTTGGAGGTTAAAAATAGGGGTAAACAAATAAAAAATGTTGTTCTTCAAAGAACAAAGTTTTGTTCTTCAAGTAAAAATTTTTTTCCTACGCGTTTTTAAAGTACTCACGTAAACAGATATGATGATATGCATATTGCCTCTGTTGTGGGCCCAGATTTGTCACTTATTTGAACTACTTAAAATATGGGATACAAAAGCTCATCAGAAAAAGTCAAGTTAAAACCATACGACTACGAAAATTGAAAAATGCCCAGACAACCCCTCGATTAAATTAAATATGCATTATATGTTAATCTGACCTGAAGCCAAAAATTTCCCATACAAATATGAAAGTCGAAAAATTTGGTTTATATACCAGTGGATGCGTTTTTAAAATACCTTTCATTTAGTACCCAATTAGCATATAGTTTAATAACGTATATAAGAAATATATTGAAATATTTTCAAATTGGCTAAACTTTAACGCTTCTTTTTAACCCCTAAACTTGAGATTGCTCACTAAAGAAAAAATTTGCGTCTAATATATTTTGTACCTTACAACATATCCAAGTTTCTTTCAAATATGCGGATTCCCCACTGTGTAGGTTTATTATAAGTGGAATATTCCAAATGCAAATACATCAACTTACACGCCATCTTTTTGCGATTTTTTTTTTTTTTTTGGTTATATGCCATTTTCTGGTGGCAACTACCATAAAAAAAGTTATAATACAATTTAAAAAAAAAAACTCAAAATCTTTTTGGTTATATGCCATTTTCTGGTGGCAACTACCATAAAAAAGTTATAATACAATTTTAAAAAAAAACTCAAAATCTCCACATTAGCGGTCAATAGTGGCGGTCTCTAAAAGCATGTGAAATTGTAAGAAAACAAAGTAAACTCGAAAAATTTACATTTTAATTAAAATTAATTTAAATTATGTTTATCAAAATGTTTTATGTGTCCTTTGAAACTGCCATATGTACTTCTAACTTTTTTTATTGTGGTAAATTAATATTTTTTTTGGTTGTGAGGCATGTTGAAAAATTGCTCTAAATATTCAACAGCAGTTAATTTGTAAACCATATAATAAAGACTAGAAGTTGAAAAAAAAAACTAAAAAATAAGAAAATACATCAAAGGTAAACTTTAGCGACCATTTAGTAAATTAAACTTTTCACAATTCGTTTATTTATTAAATTTTTCTTATGAAATCAATTACTTTCATTAAAATTGTGAATCAAATTCTTACCGTTTACAAAAATCCGACTATATTAAAGTTTATTTAGCATATTTTTTTTATAAATATATAATTAAACCAGGAAAAATGAAAGCATTCACGTCGAAACTTTTGTAATATAGAGATAGTGGCAAATTCATGAAACAACACGAAAAACAACGAAAGGTCCACTTTAGGCCATATTAGCGAAAATTCACTTATCTTATTGCGATTTTGACTGATGCTAGGTGCATACATGAATAATACCTCAATAAATACCGATTACTTTTAGGAGAACTTTATATAGGCTCTAGGTCTGAACAACGACGAATTTTGACTAAAATTAATATGCTTTATTTTCGAGATCATGTGAGCCAGTTTCACAAGGATTGAAAAGGGAGAACAAGTATATAAAGCAATTATTGCAATATAGGTCTGGGTGAAAAATTTTTTCAAAATATCTTAATATTTAGAAAATTTTGGTGTAAGCACAATAATGAATTAAAATATTAATTATCAGTCGATCAATGATCTTTGTTGTAATTTGAAAACTACGTCATTGTTTTTGAACACTGTCCATTGTACGCAAAAATTTGTTAAAAATTACGTTGCAGCTAAAACTGCTAGAATTAGCAGAATTTTTTGCTAAATATTAGTAAGATAAGAATAGCAGATATTTAGTTATATTGGAGCTAGATTTTAGTTTATTGAAAGTAACAAATTAATCTGATAAAATCAGCAAAAAATTTGCTAAATATTAGTAGGCAAAAAAAAATCATGAAAAAATTTAAATTTTTTATAATTTTTTTTTTTAGATTTTTTTTAATGCGAATAAACATTTGCGCTTCTGAAATAAGCAACCTACAACTTTTTGCAAAAATTTCCCTTGATTTTAGCAAAATATACTGTTAATTGCATTCTACTAAATTTAAGGTAAATATAGCAAAAATTTTGTTGATATTATATTTTCAATTCATAACGTGCTTTCAACCTCCTTATATTTACAAAAATAAAGCAAATCAAACATATTAGCTAGGTTGATACTAGTATTTCGATCTGGCTAAAGATCTCATCTGCCTTCATAATAGGCAGAACTTTAACAAAAAACCTATTAATCATAAATTTTGCTCCATTCTTGTCTTCTTAGTTTGTTTTGTTTAGTTTTTGTTTGCTGTTTTTTGTCTACAAATATTTAGTAAAATTCTTATGCTAATTGTAGTAGAGTAACTTGCTATTTTCAATTAACTAAAATTCAACTCGAATGTAATAAAAAGTTTGTAAAGTCTTAAGTTTTAATTCTGCTGTTCTTATTTTATTAATATTTAGCAAAAAAAAAAAAAAAAAACTGGTAATTTCAACAGATTTTTCTGCAAACATCAATTTTAACTAATTTTTTGTAGCTTTTTCTGCTATTTGTCACGTTTATTTTTATGTGTTCAATAATAAATGCATGAAAATACGAAAAATGTCAAAACAGCAAAAACTTTTCTAAAATAAATGAAATTTCGTTAATTTTACAAAAATTTTGTTGTTTTATTTTGTTTTATCAGCTGACACTACGAGTTCGACATTATAAAATAAGTGTCCAACGGCTTAAACAAATTAAAACGTTTTTTTTTTATTCCTTCCAGAAAAGGAAGTATCAATACTAACTGCCACAAACGAATTCTGAATACAAAATTATATATATCACTTAAATTCTTAAGGAACGGAAATCTTAAAAGGTCCTACAAAATTTTTCTTTATCAGTCTTTCTTCATCTCTTATCCACCATTAAACTGTTGTCTTTCAATAAAAAATGTGTTAAAAATATATTGTTGATTAAAAAAAAAAAATCAAAATAAAGTGTCACAACTAAGTATTTCCTTTGCATCTAAAATTACTTGCAACGTAAACCAAAGCACTTAAGAAATTAATATTTCACAAGGACATCTGCTTTGGCAACACTTACATTTTTACTCGTATTTTATATACCAGCAGACTCCATCATATTCCACAAATCATTTTAGTTTTCTTGTCTCTATATAAAAAAAAAGAACTTTGAAATTTTGTTGAAAATAGAGATTTTAACATTTACAATTTAACAAATTGAAATATCATCCAATATGTAAGTGGTTACATCTTTATATAACCCACTACAATTTAGCTGTAATGTTAGAATTATAGTAAAACATTGCATGTTTTTTTTTTATTTATTTTTTTCTCCAAAGAAATATGACCCAAAAAGGTATCAAATCTTAAGGCTTTATTACTCTAACGGATACGTTACGTAAACGAACTATAACTCCATATAATGAATGAAAATAGTACCAATATACTATATGTTGTCTCTGTTTAATAAGTAAATTTCAAAGAGTAAATTTCCGTCACCATTTGATTAGTATGTGAAACAGAGACAACATATTGTATGTTGGTACTATTTTTACACATTTACGAAACGTATCCGCTCGAATAATGTATGTTGGTACTATTCTTACACATCGTAGGAAGTTACAGTCCGTTTACGTAACGTAGCCGCTATGAATAAAGAAGCCTTTATACTGGAAGACAATTCTGATTTTCTGTTTTCGTTTAAAAAGTTAGAAACTCATAAATTTTTATAAAAATGACATAGTGTAATATGAAGCCTAGATTGTAGTGATTTTTTGTTCTACATTACATTTTTGTTATATTTTTTTTTCTGTCTTACTTTTATTGATTATCTTGTCAGGAGTCACATGCTTAAACATGCAATTTGTTAAAGAAAATTTATGAGTTTTTTTTTGTTTTTGTAAGAAAATGAAGAAAAATATAAAGATAATATTACTTAAATGTGAAAAAAATCAATTTAATGCGGAAATTAAGTTAAATGTTTAAAGAATATAGTTGTAAATTTGATTTCATGTGTATTATTTAAATTCATTTAATATTTTTAACTACGACTTAAGTTTTTAATATGATTATGACTATGAACATTAGTTGCGACTTTTTCCGTCTTAAATGTTTGCCTTAAATTTCAATACGTCTTTTTGAAGTACATCTTTTTATTTTTAATTCCAGCATAAAAAAGAAATCGTACAATAGAAAAAGATTTAATCACTATTCGCTTTAACTTTGTAATTTATCCATGGACTTTCATAAAATATATCTTATTTTCTTCGTTAGAATACAAGATCAAACAAAGTTAAGTTTAAATCGCACAATAGGCTTTATCGATTTTCAAATTTTTTAATTAATAAAAACACATTGCACGGTTTTTTGTTTAACAAAAAACATATGATCTTGAACTTGAATAATCTTGCTCACATTATAATTTATGATAAAAGATCGAAAAATAAACTTTTGGTTTTAATTTTTTAAAATTTAAAGTAAAACATTTTTAATTTGAAGTTGAACTAGAGCCTTTACTTTTAGTTTAACTATGACTACGACATTTGCTACTACTTTTTTCCGGCTTAAGTTTTGACTTTAAAAATCAATATGTATTAACACAATTTTGAATTTAATCAACTACAAAGATTATTTGATACATCATTTTATGCTATTTTAAAAAGATATCACACACAAAAAGTATTCGTGAATTATTCGCCATGACTTTAAAGTTTATCTATGGATTTTCTTTAAATATATCTTGGTTTATTTGTTAGGATACGAGCCCAAAACTAAAATAAGTTTTAATTGCACAATAAAGGGATTTATCGATTTTTTGAATTTTAAAAAATTATACTTAAAAAAATTCATTTATAAATGTTAAGTTTTCTTCGATCTTCTTTTATTTTATTCTTCTTAGTTTAAACGAGCTTAAGATCATTTATTTATTAATTATTTATTTCCCAATATTATTAATTTCCAATATTTGTTCCCTGAAGAAGTCACACAATGTGGAGACGAAATATTGGAAAATAATAATATTGGAAAATAAATAATTAATAAATAAATGATCTTAAGCTCGTTTTTACTAAGAAAAATAAAATTCATTAATTTCTTAAAGGTTTGACAATTGAACGGATAAGAAAATAATATTTCCGAAAATCTGTTCTTATTTAAATATCTTTTAATTTGTTCAATTAAAAAAAATAAATTAGTAGAAAAGTTAGTAAAACATCTTGTAAATCAGGTATACTATTTTTCAGAAAATTTTTGCTAAACTTATATTTCAAACTAAAATTTTAGTTATACTTATTCAGCACTTAACTGTTCTGAACTAATGTTTTACTAATATTTTACAAATGTTTTACTAATTTATTTTGCTAAAAAAATAGTGTTGATTAGCACATTAATAGTGTGACCGACAACCAGACTGAAAGATATACTCAGAATGAATTAGATGCCGCGCCATGGCACGATGTAGTAGTGACGAGGAAAATTATACTAAAAAGTTCAACTCTAGTAAGACATAATATAAAAAAATCAACCATGGAAGATTTTTGTATCTGTTTTTCATACATAAAACAAAATGGTGGATTAAAACAACAAATTTTGCGTCGTCACTTGTGAAAGTAATTGTATATTAATTAAATAAAAGACAAACTAAATTTTTTAAATTTAATAAAGATTAAATGTGTATTTGTAAACTAAATGTTTATATATATTAATAATCTTGTGTGGTCAAATTGCAAACAAATATGCAATAGGTAGACAGACTAAAGCGAAAGACAGACGAAAGCGTCTGTTTTCTTTTTATTATTGCTATTTTTTCGTTTCGTTTCTATAATTCTCTGCGGCATTAGCGTTCCTTTAAAAGATAGCATCATTTAGATAATAATTGTTCTATTGTTTTTAGATATTACATTAATTCATATCGTCAATTTGTGAGTATGAACATTTTTATATTTTGGAACGTATTGTAAAATATTTTAAAAATAATCACAAAAATATGTTTTATGATTTTCAGCAAATAAATTAACTAAAGTATAATTTTTCTACAAATTTTTTGATTTTTTTTCAGTCTACTAATATTCAGCAAAAATTTTATTAATTTTTAGCAAGGGTTTTTTAATTTCTAGTTAGCAAAACTTTTGCTGAATCTACGAATTTTGTTGCTAAAAATCAGGTCGCTGATTTTCAGCAAAAGATTTTGCTGACATTAGCAATTAGCATTAGCAAGCACACTCCTGACTCAAATTGTGTTGACTCAGCAAAATTTTTTGCTGACTTTACTAACTTTTTTATTTGAGTGTAGAATTGACTCGAGATGTTGACGAAATAACAAAAGGACAAAAAACGAAAAAAGGGCAAATTCATTAACACTCAACATATTTTTTTACGGATCACAGATAATTTGGAGGTTCTGAAAATCCAAACATATTTCACCATCTGGACTACAAACACAAATATTTAAAAATTGTAGACAATTGTAATCCAGAGTTTAAAAGTAATTATTTGAATAAAAACCCAAATTTTTTGCGCTTTTTCGATGGAGTCTTTTTTTAAGAATGCTTTAAGAGCCTTTTTATATTACTACTCTTATAACAACTTTAATATCAGGGTTGCCAATCGAAAATTTAGAAAAGTTCCCAAATATTAAAATTTTCCAGTAAACTTAGAAATCGGATCTTTTTAAATAAATGTTTATTTCATATATTTCTGATTCACACTTTGTCTGAAAAATCATACAAAATTTCAAACTTAAAAATAAATACATCCGCCTAGAATTAACATTCTCTTAAAGTTTCAACTTTGGTGCACTTACAGGCAAACAAAATATCTGCAAAGGTTGACTGAAAAATGTTCACCGTTTCTATGCCTTTTTTTAATGAGTATTTATTTAGGAATATAATTCAATATTTTTATTTAACTTAAGGAAACCACATATTAATTTAACTACATATTAAATTAAAGACTTTAGAACACTAAACTTCTTGAACTACTTGTCTTAGCCAAATTTTCTACTAAAAAATTTTGTTAAGTTTTTAGTAAAGTTCGATTTGTTAAACTTTAAAATATTTCACCATTTAGTATTAATTCCTTATTTAAAGCCATTATATTTTAAAGTCATTTGCCATGCTCTGGGAACAAAGTTTTGTTAACAGTAACAACTTCAACCAATACCAATTGCCAGGTGACATTATTATCTACTATTTTTGGTCGCTAAAAACCTAAAATTGTAACAAAACATGCAAACCTGTCAAGTGTCAGTAAAACAGAACAAAAACACAGCACAAATACTGCAACACCACCAACAACAATCAAAGAAACTATAAAATTTTTGCTTATTCTAAAATGTAAAACATGTTAAATGACTTTTTTCCTAAACCGTTAGGAACTATTTCGCAGGCCTAATATATAGACAACTACAAAGAAGAGGTAACAATATCAAAAATACACACCTACCATTGTGAAACATGAATAGTTAAAGAACATAAGGTTTCACCAACAACAACAACAGCAACAAAAAAACTGCCTAAAGTCCACATTGACATGAAACCGCAAAATACGAAAATAACGTTAAAATTGTAACAAATACTCCAATACATGTGTAAATCAACCTTTAACGGTATTAAATGGTTAAAGATCATACGGTTACTGATACTCTCTGTGTAGTGTGCTCCAATGTTGTTGTATGTATTGTAATTTCTAGTTTGACACCCATTACAAAAGGAACAATATATAAACTTCTTTTAATAGAGGAACAACTTACATGGTGTTAATGTTGTTTGTAAAATTTAAGCCTTATTGGTCATCCAGAATAAAGAACAACAACAACAAGAAAAAAGTATCCCTTGCTTAAAAAGTGAGGCACTATGGGTCAAAAGTTTTATTTAATACACATAAGTTAAAAATTAAATTTTTCCGAAATATGCAAATTAGGTTACCGCTACCAAATCGGTTTATGAGCAATTAATTTGAGTGTCAATAAGTATACTTTAGCTATGCATGGGGGTTTTTTTATAATTAATTACTTTTACAGCTGCCCGATGAAAAAAGTTCCGATATCGGTATATATAATTATATGAAGTCATATGTATAATTCGAAAAATGGCATACATAACCTTATCTCATGAGATCCCATGGAATCTTGCCTGATATAATTTGATCCGAAAAATTGCTCTATCTATTTTGATCAAGATATATATAATTGGATAAAATTTGATATAACTGCATAAAATTCTTTGGAAATTCGCACAACTATTGGATTGGAATAGTAGACGGAATTTCAATTTGACGAATATGTGATGCCATATACAATTATATGTTAAAGTAATAGAATTGTTTCTACCATATATGCCATATATATATACATATATATATATGTATGCACAGCGCATAGTCCAGAGACATTTATTCGTTCCCCCGCATAGTTTAGGGACATTTCCTTACTTTGGGGACTGTCCCCAAAATTTTCGCGCCTTTTCATACATCTAGCGTTTAAGATGAGGACAATTTTTTCTATACACCGCATATTCCGGCGACAATTTTGGCCATGTCCCTAAAGTATGCGCTACGCATACATATATATATATATATATATATATATATGTATGCACAGCGCATAGTCTAGAGACATTTATTCATTCCCCTGCATAGTTTAGGGACATTTGCTTACTTTGGGGACTGTCCCCAAAATTTTCGCGCCTTTTCATATATATATATATATATATATATATAATTATCAAAGAAGAAAAATTACCTTTCTTACTTTTTTATTTTAATTTATTTAAATTTTCCGATTTTAAGCGCTAAAAATAGATTTTCTAAGTTTCTTTACTACTACTTTTTTGCAATATTATATTTTTCTTGCTTTAAATGCATTGAATTTAGCCTTTTTTGTCTTCTCTGATAATTTCTTTATTTTGATAGATTTTTTTTGTTAATTTTTACCATATATGTGTATTTATAATTTTATATAAAAGAGATAGAATTTTTCTTTTTAACATATAAATTTATGTAGAATTATATGCGATGCCATACATTATAATATATAAAAGTGATAGAATTTGTTTGGCTTTATTGTATCATATATACCTTTATAATAAATAAATACATAAGCACGTATTTAGCTATATATATATATGTATATGAGATAAAAATAACAGCTTATATATAACTTGGGCTATAACCATATATGATGATATATAGCGCTGTATTAAAACTTTTCCTAAAAATAAATATGTTATGTAAATATATTTCCTTACATATGTCCACATGTGTAATTATATATAATTATATCAATACATATATGACTATATATATACTTTTTTCATCGGTGGGTTACATCCACCGATAACTTTCAAATTAAAAATATCAAGCATTTTTAGAAAATCTAGAATAAAACAAAAAAAAAAAAAGTTACCTCAATTTATGTTTATTACAGATTAATACAAAAAGAGAAAAGTATATGAAATTAGGAAAATAAGAAACTAAAAATTAAAAAAAATTAGAAAAAAATAATCTTCGACCTAATATACTGAGTCACTGGGGACACAGGCTAAAAAGCTGGCTCTTATGTTTGCAAAATTTAAGTAAACAACACTCTTGCGTACACTCTCATAAAAATTCTAAAATTTCATCCAACCGAATCGAGTTGGTTTCTGCAACCTAGTAAATTCTGATATCACCGAGTTCGGTTGTCACAATTCCCCGAATTCGGTTGTCACAAACCCCAATTCAGTTTCAACAAAAGAATTTTTTTGTTGGAATATTCATTATTGCTTCTACCAAATCATTTTTATTTATGGCTAAATTTGCGGTTTTTTTATATAATTTTGCGGTATGTCTCTTAAATTATATAAAAAGTTCACATTTTCAAAATATTCTACTAACACACCATTAACAAGCTCGAACATTGCTTGAATATTTATTAAAAATTTCATCCACATTATTATTAAAACTTCACCCCAAATTGAACATGATCGCATAATTTAAACAATTTCTAATTTTTTGTCGGACTTTGGTTATTCTTAAGCGCCATCTGGTGTAAATATTAGCAACCAAAATTGGAACTTTTACAGAATACGAATACAAGACAGTTGAGGATGTTTTAAACATTTAATTTTGTAAAATATTACCAATTGTCGTAGTTATGGCAACCCTAACATTTTTGTTTTTATAAGTGTAGTAGTATTAAAATAACAATCAATTAATGTTTTGAGTGAAAACGAAGAAAATTTTGGAAAATTTTCTATGTTGTGTTTTAGAGAATTTCTAGCATCCATCAGGCGCGGATTAAGTGTGAGAAAAATTTAAAATTTCCTCACACAAAATAAAATTGAAAAGAGTAGAAAATTGATCAAAAATACTTTAACTTCTATCCCCAAAATATTTTTCTGGATCCGCGTATGCAATGCTGCTATATGAAACAATATATGTTTATATATAGAATCATGCATGTTCACAGTACCATATATTATTATTTTTTACCTGTGAAATCACATATACCAAACCTATTAAAATTGTAAATCATTTCAAAATAATTGAAAAAAAATGTAAGCAAAATTTTAAGTTTGCCAAATTATTTGATCTCTCACCCATAGTGCTTTAAAGAAGAAAACGCATATCTACCTATATAGCAAGAGATTAACAACAAAGTATATAAAAGAATTTCCTGTAATTTTAGCATAATTATGATTAACTCAACTTGACTTTGTAAACTAAACTCTACAGAGCCTTAAGTATCATTTAGGCTTCTTATCGTCGTTGCTGTTCTTTTCTCTTTTTTTTTCAACTGATATACATTTCATAAATTACGCGTGACCATGTTGACCAAACTACATATGTGGGGCCACATATTTTTTTGGGTTATATTCTACTTTAAGGAAAAAAATATTCTGCGTAGATTGTTGTTAATATAGTTCACTAGCCATGTCACGTTTTTCTGTAAGCTTTGCTTGTTTCTCCATCAGCATCACCATCATCAGCAACATCATCTCAACCACATCTATACCACATTTACAATCATTGTCATCCTTGCTTAACTTAGTAACAGCAACAACAACAAGTTGTCGTAAATTTTTTCAATGGCTTAACTTGTGCCGGCATTAAATACCGTATTTAATGATAAATGTTGCTGCCATATTATGACTTGTCATAAATTTGCCTTTGTATCCATTACTCATTTGTCAATATTTTTCGCTTTATTTAAACAGTATACAAACACATTGTATAGCCACATTTTTAGAGACTTCAAAATTGTGTATTCCCAAACCAATATTCCCTGGCATTTGAGAAAGAGTTTATATCATATGTTAACTTTTTTAAGATAAGCTACACTTTTAACGCATCCATGCTTGAGTGATGGGATTTAAGTAGACGACAACATTCGTCCAATAATAAGTAATAATATCCAACAAGTAGATGGTGTATGGCATGGAGAAGTGGCGGAAGAGAACCTACACAGCTTGAGTAAACAACTTATTTCACAAAAACCTGTGGACAAGTCATCTAAAAACGTCATTTTCATATAGTCATCAGTTTTATTTCATAAAAAATGAAAAAAATATTGAAAAAAGTGCATTCACACATAAAATATAAAAAAAAAACTCCGACAATATGTCATGTATTTTGAAATAATTGTTATAGTTTGTATAGGTGACATGTTTGTTCAAGTGTTGTTAGTTTTAGTTTTGGGAGGTTTACCTTAAAACTTATATTGAGAAAGAATGTTGGTTTGTTGACATTTGTCAAGAAAAATCTTTTGTTAACCATTTTTAATTTTAACAGTAATTTGTCTTTTACCTAATTACTGGTTAAATAAAGTGGTTTAAAGTTGTTGGGTTTTAAAATTATACAGGGAAACTTTTATGACAACCCATATAAAAATCTAATTACAAACTCATTAATTTCACTTCATTCGGTATATAACCAGTGACCATATATTTGTTGCACAGTGTTAAATATAGTGCTTCAATCTAACTGATATTTCATTATTCAGAGTTTTAAGTTAAGCTAAAATTGTTTTCTTGATTTTTGAAAACTATCTATGTTCAAAAACAATATTTTTTTGAATATTTACAAAATTTTGTTTTTGAAACTTAATAGCTTCGAAACCGTGCACGGCACACAAAAAATATATTCACAAGACATTCTGTAAAATTTGTTTTCCTATGGGAATATATTCATTACTAAGTACAAAACACTTATTCGACGCATTTGTGGTTAATTTTAGAAAGACTGCCTTACCCGTTATAGGGTTAACCCTCTAACTGGGAAACGGTGTTTTGCAACCAAATTCATACCATGTGCTCCACTTGAAAAACAAATAATAAGTTCTTCAAAAAAATTGTTTATCGTTGCCTAATTTAGGCGATATGAGCCAAAATATTTTAGGGTGCATTTTGAAAACTAAAGCATATAAAAGAGAAGTTTTGGACAAAAAATATTTCTCTTACCAACATATAACCACGCTCGAAAAACTATTTTATTTTTCTGCTCCTATTTAAAAAGATATCGGGATTTTCGCTTTTTGGAAAAAGCGAAATTAGGCGAAATAGTATCAAACTTAAATTTATATTGTTCAAACTTCAACGCATTGCTATTAATAGTTACTGCCTTCTTTCTGCAAAATTTCATAAAAATCCGTCTATTAGTTTATAAGTTAAGACGAAGACCTTTAAAGAAATCCTGATAAAATCCAGTGAGTCCTTGGACTAAAGTAAGGACTTATTATTAAAGAAAAATCTTCAATATTACTTATATTTTATTATAAAGAGATTTTAGTCAACTTAAAGTCGTTTGTGAAAGGCGTGGTAGAGAAGAATGAGTGTATTTTCTAAAAATCATAACTACATTGCAAATTTTCAATTTTTTCTGAATCAGACTACGCAGTTTCTGGTATTGAACCTTCGTCAGTGACCCTGTTTTTTTGAATAATGTAATATTTGTTATGTTTTTTATTTGTTCGATTGCGTCTATATTCGTTTTTTAGATTTTTGAAAACTATATTTTTTAAAAAATAATTAGTTTTTGAAATTTTATGAAATGTTGATTTTGAAGCTTTCTCGCTTTCAAACCGTGAACGACACACGAAAACTTTCTGCTCAAAATAGTTACCAAAATTTAGTTTTCTATCGGAATGTGTTAATTTTTAAGTATAAAAGATCGTTTGACGCATTTGTGGAAACTTTTATGAAGGCTACCCTGAGGCAGCGTTACGTGTTAGATGGTGAAGTTACTTCGACAAATAAAAAAACAAAATTTACAAGACATTTAGTAAAGTAATGATTGTGTGCAGTACACGATTTGGAAGCGAGAAAGTATTAAAGTTAAATTTAGAAATTAAGGCTTTTTAAAAATGCCTTTTTTTCGGTTCAAGGACATTTAGGATTTCAATAGGATACCACATCGTCTTAACTTAAAAACGTATTGATGGTTTTTAATGAAATTTGGTAGAAATATTATATTTACTAGTGTAGCAAAGCGTTTAATTTTAATCAATATATAATAAAGTAAAGGTAATTTTTCGTTAAATTCGGGTTTTTCGAAAAACGTTTTTCTATTGCTTAACATTTGAGATTCGCTTTTATCCAATTTTGAGCAATATCGCCTAAGTAAAAAAAAGAATTAAATAACGTATTGTCGTGCCTAATGCGAGAAGAATTTTTTTTTTTTTTCTTAAAATAATTTCTTTTTTTAATATTTCTTGGGTATTTAAATTTGTAAAGTTGTAGCAATACGAATGCTTACTCTTAAAAACACTTTAATAATGCGCCCCGGTAGGCCATATGGTATCGTGCTGGCTTATCAGTTCGGGGGTCGTGGGTTCGATTCCCACCAGAGGCACTGGTCTGTTTCGCTACAACGCGCCGAAAGCCATAGTAGCTAGTGCTCGGTTAGGGTATAGTATATAATTTGTGATTATATGATTATTAATTAATAAAAAAAAAAATTTAATATTCTCTTGATGGAGGCTAGAGAAATTTTTTTTATTATTATTATTTAAAAGACATTCTGTCACGAATGTACGAAATTTTATTGTTTTATGAGAAATTTTTGTATCCTTTTCCCAGAAGTTGCTCATACATTTAGAATAATTTCAACCATGTATTTTATATACGATTTAAATTTAACGAAAAATTTTCCAAAAAATTAACAAGTAAATAAAAAATCGGTAACATATTAAACATAAAAAAAAAACAGTGAAGACAATGATAGACGAAAGAGTGAAAAATAGTGCATGGCAAACAATAGCACAAGTGTTTCTCTTAAAGAATATACAATAAGAACAAAAAAAAAACAAAAGAAAACTTACACAGTCAAATAATTGTGCATGCAATGGCTAATATGTATTTTATATTGTCTATCCGTCTTCCGACTGACTTTGTGTCTGTATTTTAGTCACACTGTCTCTATTCACAATCAGGCATCTAACAGAAATGCATATGCTGAACACGCATAACGTACCAAACAAATGAAACGGAGCAAACGAATAAACATAAGATGTACGTAAGGAGTGAGAGCGAAAAATAGCAGACTTTTAACGTTTAAAATGTTTAAAAGTGAATTTTTTTAAAAGTTTAAAAGTGATTTTTTTTTTAAATGTGTAAAGGTGAAATTTTTTCATCAAGTTTTCTTTGAAAAGTCATGAGATTAGATGCACAAGATATAAGCGAATTCGGAGTAGTAGTTTGTTTACAAATGGACTTTAAACAAAAAGTGAGGACAAGAAAAAGTAAAATTTTTACAAAAAATTCTACAATTTCATAGTTTAAAGTTGTATTTATTCGAACTTTCAATGTTTAATAAAGAAAAATATTCGAGCTCGAGGACTTGTTTTTTTAATAATTAATTTATTTTTCAATATTTCGACATTCGATGAGGAATTTTTTTTAAAAATTTTACTTTTTTTGACCTCACTTTTTGTTTAAAGACAATTTGTAAACAAACTACTCGTACTACTCCGATTTCGCTTATATTTTGTACACATAATCTGATGACTTTTTTTTTTTTTTAAGAGAATCAACACTCAGGAAATTCTTCCTATTTAATAATGTGTTGCTTTCTTTAGAAAGGGGATACTGGTGAAATACGAAAGTTGGTGGAAGATGAAGGGCTTCAAACATGGCAGCACTGCACTTGCGCCAGATGATAAGTCTTAGAACAGTTGTTGCTCGCCACCTGATGTAGAGTTGGCGAATTTATTGAAGCTTTTTGTTTCATAGCCCTGATTCATTATTTTACTTCGGTGGGGTTAAGTGCTACGGGAACACCGTTTGCTCCATTTCATTTGTTGGTACATTCAGTTGCTCACAAAACAAATTTGCTTAATTGTCCAGAATTTAGAAAAAATCGAATGATATTAAGATTCGTTTTTAAATTATTTTTAAAGGCTACAAAACTAATTTCCAATACTATCACTATTTTTGGAAATGGTCTGCTCCTAGCAATTAGGATACTAAAGATGGCGAAAAAATATTTATTACTTACTTTTTGTTCAGAATTAATTTGTAAGCGAAATAATGGGCCAATAGGTTAAATACTTTGCAACCTATTGAAGATAACTTGGCAAGAAAAAAATGTTTAGTGTTTTATACAAAAAAACAGTTGCAAGGGAAATATGTTCAGGGGTTTTTTTTTTCTATCACACTCCTTAAATGTTGGTATAGTTAGAAGTTTGGTTGGTAACATTGTGAATAAAACATGCATGTTATATTGGATGGATTGTTGTTTTTTATGTTGGTATCTGGAGTGTCAGTAGGTTGGTTGTGTGACTGGTTGGTTATTTGGTTGATTTGTTGTTTATTTGTTTCAAATACAAAAATAAAACGTACTCGTACAATATTTGTTAGGTCTAGAAACGTTAAACGTTAAAACGTCCGTATTTATAACAAAAAGAAAAAATCTGCTTGTATATTTAACATACAGACAGACTCTCGTATATTTCCTTTTATTATTTGATTTAACAAAATTTTGTATTTATGTGTGAATAAAATGAACACATGAAATGTACTAAAAGGGCGGCTTAAATCTTAAGATGTTTTCTTTTTTTTATAGTGGAAACTCACTTCGATACATATACATATACCCTGACATACAGTGTTAAAGAAACAAACGGATATTCCAACAAGTTTTAACAAAAACCTTAAAAACTAAAATTGGAGTAGCTCTTATATTTTTTTTTGTTCAATACTCAAACACGTAATAGAGTTATTGAAGGCTTCGTATAGGAAGTCTTTTTTTTTTCTTCTAATTTTTAAACAAATTGGGGTTTTTTTTCCTACAAAACGGAACTCTAATTAACGGCAATTTAACACACATCAATTGTTGGAAAATACACACATATGAGTATGTAAATGTATGTTTGGAAAAAAAATCACGCATTTCTGTTGAACAATTACTTCAATAGCATAAATTATGCTACGCATATGCAGTTTCTTATATATTATAAGTGCTGTTATTCTTATAAAATATTTTATTTTAACAAGCCAGTTGTATCGTATTAATTTACATATCGAATGTATATCCTCTGCAGTAAAAAATATTATAATTGTTTTAAGTGGCTTTAATTGGTTGGTGGTCATAAAATGTTTTTGTTAAAATATTAATTTTCCGGTTTATTTTATATGCAGTGCTCGGCGGCAACCCGAGTCTCTTACAGATATCAGTTGACTACTTAAACATCGGTTGACTACGTAAAATTTTGGAAACTGATTTATAATAAATATATTACCTCATACGGAATCAATAAATCGTCATTGTTTAAATAATTTAAGCAGATTTATTCACTGTCGGATTCTAACAAGCAAGTTCTGAACATTGTGGTTCATTTTGATTGGCATGACACTTGGTCCAATATCCCTTTTAAGGTTAAGAAATAGACAAACAAAAATACCATATTTTTATTTCGGATCATATTTTCATAAAAGACGCTTTTTTGCTAACTGCACCGCTACAACTTCCTAAAAATTTGGCTAAGTACAGTCAGTTCCCTACGGGGAATGAGGAGTCAATTGACCCAAAAGAAGGACTAATCACAGGAAGGACTAATCACAGGACTGGTATAATTTAATACTGAAGTGGGTTTAGTTTTCGTTTATTTTGAAGCCCATCTTTGGTTAGTCCTGTGGCATGCCACTATGTGGTTTAAAGCAGGACAAATGCCCCCTCCTATGACAGCAGAGGAATGGTCTCTGGCACGAAGGGACCGATCCTGTGGCACACGCAGGACCAGTCCCATTCCCCATAGGGTTATTATTCATTATATATATGACATTCTTCATAAATATGATGACAACTTCATTGTTTTTCGTCCAATGTAGCATTGTACTAAAATACATTATATAATTTGCATTGTGGCGATGTCTCGACTTAAAACGCAAAGTTGTCAACACTGAACGTAAAAACCATACGTCAATCTGGCAACGTTGTGAAATAGAGACGGATGAGATTAGAAAAATAAACGAAAATCTAAAAATTGAATATTTGTAAAGGGTCCGCCATCTAACGTTTTTTTTTCAACTAGTGCTTATTTCGTGAATGGTAACACTTAGCTCATGTCTGATTTGACAGATAATTAGTTGTATCCTTCCGCTGAACGAATATGGTCCGTATGTTCGTTATCTTGTGAAAAAAGTGAAAGAAACTGGCATCCTCATCGATAAACCAAAGCGTGAAAAGCCAGAAACAGCGCGTACACCCGAGAATATTGCTGCTGTGGCAGAAAGTGTGCGTGAAGCGCCATCAACATCAATTCACCGTCGTTCTCAACAATTGAACATTTCGGAGACATCATTGAGACGAATTTTGCATAAAGGCCTTGGTATGACACCATACAAAGTCCAATTGGTTCAGGAATTCAAAAAAAAAAGTTATTTGGCGGACCCTTTATTTGTCAGTGCTGTCACTTTTGAGTGTAATATACAATAACAGAAAAGCTAATATTAAATAAAACTGCAATTTAGCTGCATTCGAAGCCATACTTGGGTGTGATAGCTAAACGGTCATGCCTTGGTATTGTTACGTTTGTAATGTAAGATGAGCGCAGGTTTGATTCATACAGCCGCAGGTTGTTGAAAAATTGATCATATAGAGACAATCTGACAATTATAAGACACAAATAATAATACAATTTAAATGGAAAGTCACTGATGAGCCTGTCCATAAAAAGGCAGAAACTAGTCTAGTCTGATTTAAAAATTAATAGTGTTTATAATTTTTAGAGAAAAAGTTTTTTCTTCTTCTTAGCCTCAACATTTCTAAACTTTTATTTTTATAAATATTTATGAATCTTTGTCACACCGATATTGCTAAGGTGATGTGTTTAGGAATTCCACCCATACCTGGCTCAATTTTGTTATCGACGTGTGTTAGTACTTAACTAGACTAATCATACATACATTTTGATTCCCAAGAACCTGTTTATGTAACGGGTGGTAAAAGAAGCTGTTCTAGAACAGGTTCAAGAGTAATCTGTTCTAAAAAATGTTGCTGGGTATGCACTAGAAAAGACAACTAAACTATTTTTTATACTCTTCTACTCATTACAAGAATAATACGTTACTTTTCATAGTTCCGAATATTTAGTGTTATAAATATGGTAATTTATATAAAAATCTTCCATTTTTTTTTTTCTGAAGTTTACCTTTTTTCTATCGATTTTAAGAAAATATTCTTTTAATATTGTACATGGCAAATATTCATTAAAAAAATATATATATTTTTATTTTAGGGACCACAAAACATCTCATCAATAACAGGGTAATGACTATTTATTATTTTATACATTACTTTGTAATGACTACTTATTACCTTCTGCATTACTTTAAGTAATAAAATAATGGAAGAATGTTATAATGTATTACTGTCATACAAACATATTTGCTGAACAATAATAAGTTATTCAGCATATTACTCATGATTATGCAAATTTTTCTGGAAATCTATTTTTAGACTTGTTATAATTCGTCTTTTTGTAAGCGTAAGGGTAATATGTTAGTTTTGATATATCTTCAACGAATTCATATAGAAGATAAATTAATTTATATTCTAAATTATCAACTGATATATGCCTCGGTGGCTTATGGTATAGAGCAGCCGCCTATTAATCTGATGACCTGGAATCGATTTCCGGCTTGCCAATGGTTTAAAAAAAATTTATAATATTTTTTTATAAATTCGTAATATTTTTCAAAATCTATTTTGAGACCCATTATTTTTTTTTCCTTCTGGTAAGGGCTTATTATTCATACCCTTGTATGCTTATAATTCATATTTACGTAAGGCTGCCAGTAATGCATAACTCATAATTTTTGCAATATTTCATATACAAAAAGGTAGAATTATAATGTAAAGGGTAATACGTCCAAATCTTAGCTCTAGACTCTTTATATGGTAAGGTGTTTTTTTTTGGTTTGATATAATGAATACGTCCTGTCCTGCTATTTTAAGATGTTATAGAGCAAATATATAAATTTTAATTTAACTTTACAAAACAAAGCCCGCAACTGGTTTTCTGGTTCAAGACTAGGCAGTGAGTAAACCTTTTTTATGATTTTGTTGGCTTAATTTAACAAACTCCTCCTAAAATTTTCTTTTCAACTTAATGAGTTAAACAGAGTTGCCAATTTTTTTTTTTTTTTTTATAAATAAAAAAGCAATACTCAGGAAACTCTTCCTATTAATTAATGTGTCAATTTCTTTGGAAAGGGGATAGTGGAGAGATGAAAGATGGGATGAAGGGCTTCAAACATGGCAACACTGTAGTTGCGCGAGCAGATAAGTCTTAGAACAGTTGTTGCTCGCCACCTGATCTAGAGTTGGCGAATTTATTGAAGCTTTTTGTTTCATCGCCCTGATTCATTATTTTACTTCGGGGGTTAAGTGCTATGGGAACTCCAAAGGTGGGCGCAGCGATACATATAAGTGATAGAAAACTCATACATATTATTTTTCTAAATTGATGTTGTCGTCACCGGGAATCGAACCCGGGACCATCTGTGTAACAGTCCAACGCGCTAACCATTACACCACAGTTTTTTTACAGTTTTGCAAGTCAGGATAAAAACGTTGAAAGTTATAATACATATTTTTTATGCAATTTGGAAGCATTTTTTTTTTGTCAATAATTTTTTCTAGGCTTTTATTATGATTCCGTTTTTAATAATTTAAATATTTTAAGTGATCTCATATATTTATATTATATTATATCTTATTATTATTATTTATTTCATATGCTTTAATTTAGTAGAGAATTTTTATTGTTTAGTAGCTATAATTAGCCCTATAAGGCCCTAAGGGCTCGGTTATGTAAATGAAGATTTAATAAAAAAAAGTGTCCTGTGCTAAATTTACCTTAAATAAAGTTATAAAGTGTGTTTAATCTATTAAAAACCCAAAAAACATCCTCCGTTTCTTTGTTCTTTTGTTAGTTGTTAATCTCACACTCATGTTACTTATTGTATTTTTTGTTTGCTTTTTTCACTTATTCTTAAGATAAAAAAGACGTTTATTATTTTTTTTTTCTCCTGCGTCTTTGATAAATTATTGTTAATTTATAATGTATGAATTAAATCATCTTTTATGAAAAATTACATATTCTTTTAGTAGGTTCTTTTTTTTTTTTTTTTTGTCGAGCCCAATATAGCTAAACAATAAAGAAATCTTAAATCCCAATCCCGTATACAACGCATCCATTTACACATGAGAAATTTGCACTTAACAGGACACAAAACATAATTAATGATCACAAATTTCAAAATAAAGCTAATGGATGTTGTAAAATAATCACCCAAACCGAACAATCAGCCAAAGCTTACCAAGCCAACAGTCAGTCATTCAGTCATTCAAGCAAACCATTGAAGTGGTCAAAAGAAACAAGTGAATAGGAACGATAAGATGACAAGCGAACAACAAAAACGACAAACAAAAAGCACAGAAATAAGCAAATAAATGAGACATAAATAAAAAATGATAATTTAATAAAAAAAGATACACTTAAA
Source organism: Delia radicum (assembly GCA_021234595.1). Classification (NCBI taxonomy): domain Eukaryota; kingdom Metazoa; phylum Arthropoda; class Insecta; order Diptera; family Anthomyiidae; genus Delia; species Delia radicum. Next base: position 11,168,271 of record CM037855.1, on the reverse strand, counting down.
GACAAACGGAAATATTAAAGGAATATTTTTAACTAAAAATCAGAAAATTTTTGTAAAAATATTTACGGAAAATATAAAAAAAAATCATTAAAATATTTATTCACCAGACTCTTCAAGTAAATACACTCAAAATAATCCAGGCATATAAATACGAAATCATTTTCAAATCAACAAAAACTTTCGTAAATACACAAATATTTATATACCCTGTAAAAGTCGACATATATGGATCCACACATGAGCACTCATGCATCCATACATGACTCATATGTGTTCATAAGTGATTCATATATCTTTCATAGAGCAGAAACACTCAGGAAATGTGTTTAATGTGTTGCTTTCTTTGGAAAGGGTATAGATGAGACATAAAATGTGCGAAAATATTAAAGAGCTTCAAGTATGGAAACATTGTAATTTCGGGAGATGATAAGTCTTACAACAGTTGGTGCTCGCCTCCTGATGGAGAGTTGGCGAATTTTATTGAAACTTTTTTTTTCATAGCCCTCATGCATTATTTTACTTTGGTGATGTTAAGTGATATGGGAAAACCGAAGGTGGGAGCTGCAATACGTATGAAAGATAGAAAACTCATATATATTATTTTTCTAAATTAATGTTGTCGTCGCCGGGGATCGAACCCAGGACGATCTGTTTAACAGTCCAACGCGCTAACTATTACACCATTATAAATTTTTTTTAATTTCCATTCATTTTTTATTTGTATGTTCTGATAATTTCGCGCTACGAAAAAATAAGTTCACGAATAATACACTCAGAAAACAGACTCGGTAGTAGCAACCGTATTTGTTGTCAGTCGATTGATTCGGTTGCTGCGAAAGAATTTTGCGGCTTTGATAACAGTCATTCGATTGAAACAACAGAAATTCTGTTACGACAATAGAATTTTGATTGTATTATCAGAAATTCTGTAATAAATAGCAACAAATTCGATAGCTAAAACCGAACCAATTAATTGGCTACAAACACTGTTGCTACTACCGAGTCCGTTTTCTGGGTCCAGTTTTTTTTTTTTTTTTTTAATGGAAGCAACACTCAGGAAATTCTTTCTTTGGAAATTGGATAATGGAGGGATGAAAGGTGGGGAAAGATGGAAGGCTTCAATCATGGCAATGCCACTCCTGATATAAAATGTATTTATGTAGCAAATATTTGGAAATTTTATTTTTTCTTGGTTGGGTTCTTTCGCGCCCTGTACATTATAAATTTTTGTAATATAAAATATTTTGTAATAAAATAACATTTTTTTGGAAGAGCAATTTTTTTGTTTTTATCAAATTCGTTTAGAATTAATCAATTTTATTATACACGTATAAACCAATTAAGTAAAACATCCCGCAGTTTTAAAATTGTTCACAACATGAGGAAATTCTAGCTTTAAAACAGAAAATAAAATCTTAAACTTAAACTAAAGTCTAGACAATAACAAACGTTACAAAACATATGGACCAAAAACAAAATACTTGAACAAAATTTAACCATTTAACAGTAGAACAACAGCAGCTTTACACAACATCAGAAAACAAAAAAATCTAACTATAATATATAAAAATATTTTTAAACTGGTAGGCCAAACGGTCAGTCATTCACTTAATTTAATAATCTACAAGTCCCATAGAATGACCACTACAATTTTTTCAGATTTCGTTTTTTTCAGATGTTTCCCTAGCGCAGCATGTGATATTTAACAATTTATCATTGTATCAAAAGCAGCAACACTTTTTGACAGTTGTAAAATAACAACAAACAACAACAGCAACAGCAATCATATATAAATGTTATCACAGCATATTAAAACAGCAAGTAATCATATTTAGTATTGTTCACTGTGACACATACTAACATTGTTGTATTTCATTTTTATAAATCATTTAAAATTTTTCAAAAAAAAAAAAAAAAAAAATATTTAACTTATAACAAATTAGTTTTTATTAAGCTTAAAATATTTAATATGGCTATTAATTTGTATTTCATGTTTTGAAAAAAATCCGCATATTTATTGGTTAAATATGAGGGTTTACCTTTGGTAGTAAAAACACAAATCTAAGACAAAAAAAAAAATTATTAATAATAATATTTTAGGCCAGAGGCCATATTAACATGCAAATCAATTTATAATTAAGTTGTAGTTTAATCATTTATTATTCAATATTCTGTTTTGGAGTTAAAGCAGAATATAAAATAATAGATGTCAATCTTAGAGATAAATACAAGTTAACTCAGAATTTAATGAATTAAATTAAAATGTTTATGAATCATAATTTTTTCTTCTTTACAGAATTCAAAATTATAGGGCAATTTGGGGTGAAGTGGTAACAAATTTTTCTAGATCTTTAAAAACACATCAACACAACATCAATAAAACGCTTCGAACAGAGTGATTAGCAGACTAACTAATTTATCAACTAACTTGTCAAGCATTTATCCATAAAAGACGTTGTGGGGTGAAGTGAGAAATTTTGGCAGGCAGTGGTAACTTGAATAGCGAAATTGAATTAAAAAACAATGTATTTTAAAGCAAATTATGAATATAACATACAAAAGAAATTGATAAGAAAAATCAATACAAATCTAGAATTTCTCGGACGGGAAATTTTTTTCACTCAACTAATGAAGTTTTCTTTACAATGTAAATGAAAAATTTCTTAAAACTGTATGAAAAAAGCTTCATAGTTTTAATGAAAGTACTTTTAATAAAACTTTTTCATTAGTCGTATGAAATTTGTAATAAATAATATGATATGTTTCATAAAATTTTATGAAAAACTGCATTAATTTAATAAAAAGTTTCAATGAACGAATTCCAGTGACAATTCATAGATCTAAAGCAAAAATTCATCGATATCATGCAGATAATTCTGTCAGTGTACAACAAGTACAGCAATAGAAAAAAAAATAATATTTAATAACACTTTATAACAAATAAAAAAAGGGTATTAAACACATGCGACTATTTTTTTTAATCATGTATTTAGGCCTCCTAAGCCCGGGAATCGCATTACATATGGAGTAGTTTTTGAAATATTTTTATGTAGTTTGACAATTTTGACTATATCTCGATTTTTGATCAAACTGCTTTGATCAGTCAAACTGCAAAACATAAATTATTTAATGCGCAACATATCTTTTGAATACTATTTTAAAATCGGGTTTGTAGTTTAGAAAATATGGGTCGAAATTTTTAGTTTTTTGCTTGGATTATATAAAGTTGCGATTAAATCGTTAATTTTAGATGCAAAAAAAAAAAAATATTGTTGATACGTTACCGATTTTTTTAACAACAAATGTCGTTAGAAAAAAATAAAGAATAACAATTAACGATAACGAAAATCGCTAAAATTCCAGACCCTCCTCTATTAAATTATATAATCATTACTTTACATCGGCCATTCCACGCAAAATCGGCCAAAATCTGACCTTGGGTTTATTCGATATCAACTAAATTTTGCATTCAGAAAATTTATGGAACCAGTTAAAGTTTGGCGTTTTTCGTTTTTTCAAATTACGAAAAATCCAAGGTGATATGCGTGATTTAGTTTTTTTGAAAAATGCAAAATATGCAAAAAGTGTAGTAATTCTTATTTTCCTTAATATTATTCGGATCATCACCATTTAAATTGCATTGGAATGGTACGGTACTCTACTTTTATACTGCGAATTAAAACTTTTTTTCAACGTCAATAAGAATTGCATTTGTTAGGCAATTTAGTTTTTTAAATGCATTCTTCTTACGTTTTGCCAACCTTGATTTAAAAAAATAGTGCATATTGGCAAAATATTGAATTTTCACCAACTAGTTGGAGCTTATTGGGTTGATTGATTTTAATGCTTTTTTAAAAAAGGATTATACCACCTTAAAATAGAAAAAATAGCAATTTGTTTTTCTCTTTAAAATTATTAAGATTAAATTGAAAAATGTAATGTTAAGGAGCCTTTAAACGTGTCTGTTTTAAAAATTATACATTTAATTTTGTGGATTTCTCTATAGATAAAAGAATCTGCTGAAATATCCTGTTTAAAAAAATTTTAATTTTTAACCCTTTCTAGCATACGTTTCCCATCGAATATAAGATTTTTATTAAAATACCCATGATGTTGAAAGGTTTCAATATGAAATTTTAAGAACTTAATATTTAAGTATCTTCATTTGTTTTTCACGTAGAGAAATAATCTTCAAAATTAGATCTATAGTTACTAAAGAGATAGATTAAACGACGCCTTAGCTCAACATTTTAAAAATTAATCTTTTTGATTTAAAAAAATTAAAAAAAAAAAAATTAAAAAAAAAAAATGGAAACATGATGTAAGCTTTTTTCAATAAATCGTTAATAATAGATAAACCCCGGGACCCAAAAAAACGAAAGTGTGTTTTTTTTTGGTAAAAATTCAATATTTTATAAATATGTATCTGTTTTCAAATCAAGAGTGGAGTAATTTGAAAAAAGTGCATTTAAAAAAGAAATTGCATTTAAAATGCATTTCTTTTTAACGCTTATACTTTATCCCGCAGTAAAAAATAGGGGAGTATACAATTCCAGTGCATTTTAAATGGTTAAATCCGATGAATATGAAATGAAATAAGAATATTCAAGTTTACAGACTTTTTGCATTTTTTTTCTTTTCCAAAAAAAAAAACTAAATCTTCAGCGTGAAGATTTATCGAAATTTGAAAAAATAAAAACGACAATATTACGTTACTCCAGAGAGTTTCTAAATGCAAAATTTATTGAAATTCGAAAGACCGAATATAAAAAATGCCATTTTTGGCCAGTCTTCAGTGGAACGGCAGACATTTATTAAAATTTGGACTAACAAAAACTTCCCATATAAATGAAATATAAAAAAAAAAAAAACTTAACAAAAATGCTCAAACATGCACAGAAATGTTTTGTATACCGGTGAATTCAAAATATATTTCATTTTATACCAAATTTGATACAAATATTTTGGTAATTTCTATGAAATTGCATTAAACAAGAACTTCAATTTCTACCTCTAGAATTGAGGTTTCGCATACCTACACTACACCATCTCACTTTAAATATATGTATATAAATCACTGTCACACAGTGTTCTTTTGAATAATATTCCTGTAAAAGACATTTTTTTAGATTTTGAGGTACTACTTAAAGTCAAAAATTTTACTTTATTAAAACATTTTTTTTATAATTTGGAAGAAAAAAATACATATTTTTTTCTTTCAAATTAAATTATTTTAAATCGATTTTGAAACACCTTATCAGTAAGATTAATCGTTGTAATTAAAAGAGAAATGCAAAGTATTATTTTTTTTTTACTTGAGATTTTTCCCAGCTAACAGCTTTATATTAATCAATTTACGCTTTTTTAGCTCTTTAACCAGTTTCTACAAAAAAAAAAACACAAATTTGAAAGCCTTAGATTTTAAACAATGTCATAATATGCATACGATTTGTAGCATCATTAGTTTTGATTATAAAGTGATGTTTTCCAACTATTTTTAAACATTTTAACAGTGGAGACAAATTCAATACACTGCGTTACATAACTATAATTACAAATATTTTTTACTATTTTTTTTAAATATTAAAATACATTTGTTTAAAACTTTTGACTGTTTTTAATAGTGTGATAACTAATCTCTTATTGCATAATATTTAAGAGATTACTTTAGTGATTTAAGAGAAAAAATGTGTAATAACATGTTGTTCGTGTTTCATAGCTAACTTACATATAACGGTAAACAACGAGGAATAGCAAATAAAGAATAATTTAAGAATTATTTTTGTTTCTTATGCAATTTAAATCAATTTTGCAATAAAATGACGCGTGGTTCAAATCTAAGGGATTTTGATATAGAGCAAATTGTAACCTATTTCAAAGTGGCTTAAGTTTTCGAGAAATTGCTAGAAAATTAAACCGATTGCACAAATTTTGCAAATAATCCGAGTGCTTATGGTAAAAATAAAACAAGGCTTCACGAAAAAAAAGCTTTCTGATCGGGACCGGCATAAAATAATCAACTGTGCCAGCAACACAATGAAGAGTCTTAATCAGGTAATCGATGAATATAAGGTAAATGTATCCAAATTAACCATAAATAGGCTCTTAAAGGATTCGCAGATAATTACTTGCCAAAAGCTGATGTCTGTGCCGGGTTATTACCATGCCACAAACCTGCTCGACTTGAATTCGCTAAAAATAATTTGCAATCCAACTGGAGAAAAGTATGTCAATAATCGCTATTGTTGTTAGGACTGATTAAACATAAATTTATTTTAAATGCGATTTGGTCTGGTGGGAAAAACTTAAATATTGATGGACCAGATAAGAGAAGTGTAGAGATCTAAGTAAAAAAACCATGATGTTTCTCGAAAATAAATTTCGGAGGAAGATTATTAATGGTTTGGGGAGCTTTTTGTTTTGACGGTATGGTTGAATTGGCATTTCCAAGCACCAGAATTATTCCTCTGAGCACAGTACAACAAGACAATACCTCTTAAAGGATTCGCAGATAATTACTTGACATAAGCTGATGTCTGTGCCAGGATATTACACCGCCACATAACTGCTCGACTTGAATTTGCTAAAAATAATTTACAAACCAACTGGAAAGAGGTAAGTCAATAATCGCTATTGTTGTTAGGACTGCTTAAACATAAATTTCTTTTAAATGCGATTTGGTCTGATGAGAAAACTTACATATTGATGGACCAGATTGTTTTAAGAGCTGTGTAGAGGTCTACGTAAGAAACCATGATGTTTCTCGAAAATAAGTTTCGAAGGCGGATTATTAATGGTTTGGGGAGTTTTTTGTTTTGACGGTGTGGTTGATTAGGTATTTATTTCAAGCAGCAGAATGGATTATTCTGAGTACAGTGCAACCAGACAATGCCTCAGTGCATGTAAGTAGTCAGAGGATGGAGTGGCTATCATCAAAATATATAAGAGTATTGGAATGGTCTGCATGTTCTTCTGATCAAAACCCCATTGAAAATATTTAGGGAGTTTACGCAGAATACGTTTAATATGAAATCGTTTTTCATGTGCGGATGAATTGATGTGCGGAGAACTTCGAATAAATGTGGTGGACAGTATTACTTATCAAATATTCGAGTTGATTCAAAAAAGAAAAAAAGACTACAGATTTTAAATATTTTTCTTAAATTTTTATAAATTTTGTTATATTAAGTAAAGTGTATTTATAGTTATGAAACACTAATTAATTTTTTGGTATTCCTTTTAAAATAGTAAAATAAAAATAAAGGATTTGTTTTTTTGTTAAATATTATTAATTTTCCATTGGTTTTACATTGGTTTTACATTTATGCCGGTTAAACTCTTCTACTTTTTTCTAACTTACAAAATTTAGTGAAATTACTGTGTAATTATAGTTTTGCAACGCAGTGTAGCATAAGGTAATTTAAATGAATGTGTTTTTGATTTTTGTATTCATTTTGCCCTCCACTGTTTAATCAAGTGAGTATATGAGTGAGTATACAGGTGTTTTTCATCTATATTTAACAAGCATTTGTTAAACTATTTTGTTTTCAATCAATAACGATTGATAACCTCTAATAAAAGACGACGGCCTATTTAGTATTCTCTATTAACAATGCAAAACTCTAACTATCGTAGTAGAGAAAGTGTTTACAAAGAGGTTTTTATTAATCAAAAAAATTTAAATAGTCAAGAAATTAATTAATGACTTTACAAAAAAATTTTGTTATTAAATTATTTCAAATTAATTCATTTAATACGTATTGTGTAAAAAAATCGAACAACTTTTATGCAACAAAAAACTTCTATTCTCATTAAACATTTTCAACCTCTTTTGCACGCACATGTGGTAAAATTTATAGTCTGCTCGATACGTTGACAATTATCAAACAATTGGCAAAAACCACTTGTAAAATGCATTTTCAAGTGGATGTGTGTGTTTGTGTTGTGAAGTGTGTGTGTGTGTGTGTGTTTTTTTTTTTTTTTTTTTTTTTTGGAGAGACCAGTGTAATTCAAGGGTTTCCAAAGTAATGATTTCTTGTATGCTTGGGTGTGTGTGTGTGGCGTAGTTATTGTGCTGGCACTTGAATATTGCATTGCATGCAATTGTATTCTTCTTCTTATAAAACTTTTTTATATTTTTCCCTTATTAATTTGTTCGTTAGTTTAAGATTTTAAATAATAATTGTATATGGGCTGTAGGTTAAATACGTTTTTTGTTTTAAATTTCTGTATAAAATTTCATCTTTTAACAATAAAACGCATGTTCGCTCTTGTAAAGAAAAATAGTACAATAATTAAAACAAACAAATAATTAATTTTATTTTTAACGACGTTTAAAATTGCAGTAAAATGACGTACTGCGGGAAACATTAAATGAAATAATAAAAATGTGTGATCAAATTTTCTTTCAACATATTTAAACATTTAATTACAGAATTTGGGGTGAAGTGGTAACAAAAAAAGAATTTCTATACAATCGAAAACAAACGGATGTGATCTACTAGATAAGCGGGTGTTGCGCAAGAAAACCAGGGCCCTGGGTAGCACATGCCATGGTAGTACCGGTAAAACAGTGTTACACAGCCCATATAGCGTTGATGCTAAATTGAGACAATAGAGTCGGATATACTAACCTCATTTAAACACATTTCCATTAAAAGGAGCAAAATCCCTACGAAAAAAACTGCGAAAGTTAAAAAATCGGAAAATTTCGGTTTCGCTTGTTATGTTACTGGTGTGCTAACATTAACTGGGTATACCTCAATCTGTATAAAATTAGACCTTTTCAAATACTGTTCTCAAAATTCAATTCCATTAAAAGGAACAAAATTACTATGAAAAAAACTGCGAAAGTTAAAAAATCGGAAAATTTCGGTTTAGCTTGTCATTAACTTGGTATAATATCTCAATATGTATAAAATTAGACCGTTTTTCAAATAGTGTTCTCGAAATGTAATTCGATTAAAAGGAGCAAAATTCCTATGAAAAAAAATGCGAAAGTTAAAAAATCGAAAAAAAACATACAATTTTTCTCCAAGCAGCGATATGGAATTTTTTTTTCAGTGAATGTATCTCCCAAGTCTAGTGCATCCAGTTTGTATTGGTTTGGATCTAAAGTCAGAAATTGTGAGCAAAAAACAATCAATTGATTAAAATAACTTTTGTAAGTTTCAAGTAATTTTTTTAATATTGTGCCTTTTAAATGGCCATCAAGTATTTTGGTGAAGACGTTTGAACTTGAAACTTTGCAAATTAAAGCTTTAAAATATAGTCAACCTCACGTTGCCTAATTTTTTAAATAGCTCATATGTATGTAAAAAAATCTATATACATAGTTAAAAATCAACATATATGTATCCATTTATAGACATGTATGAACTCATTCATGATTACATATAAAGATATACCTCCATATGTGATTTATATATGTTCATAGGTGTACATATGCCATCACACATGTTAATATTACTTCAATTATCGTTAATGTACACATATGACCATGTATGCAAATGTATGGAAAGTAGAGTGTCCCTTAAGTATATGTGTTGGAAATGTTGACACGGTACCCTCAAATTTTTTAATATATGACTTTAGCACCAGAAGTTAATTTAGCTCAGAAGATTTTTTAGGAATTTAAGAAATTACTGTTGCCAGGATTGTAAACAAAGAACTTTGATCACAATGCTGCACGGCACGGGTTAACGTTGTTTAGTTTGTTCAAAACTGTTGGCCTAGAGTCTTCAGATACTGTGTTATTATATTTTAGATCACGTTTCTTAAAACTCAATAGTATTAAGCAAAGCTTTGACATTTTTTTTGTAAATTGCAATAAATAAGGCTGGGGTCATTTGGGCCACATGACCACATGGGTTAAAGATGTTCAAAAATTTTTTTTTCAGCCTTGAGTTCCTGTTATAAAATAAAACAACAAGAGTTACTAAAGTAGCTAATTTTCGATTTTAAATATTTTATGACAACAAATAAGCCTTGTTATTACCAAAAAACAATTTCCTCGAAATCCGTAAAAATCAAATTGTTGCCCTACCCAAATGAACGATGGGATAATTTACATTTTTTTTACTTTTATTTTCTAAGATGTTTTGTTAAAGAAAACATTTTAAAATTTGGAATTAGAAGTTTGAAAAGCACCCCAAAAATGTTGTCCTTGTTTGAGATTACCTTAAGGCAGGTCAACGACATCCAAAAAAAACTTCTCTCATATCTCACAATTTTGAGTCTTTTTTATACAAAGATTCTATTGTAGTAATCAATTTCAAAAATTTTTAAGATGTGTGCTCGAATTTATTACTGGGCTAGTTTTTAACAGATTTTGAGTTTTCATACTTTTTTAATAACATAATATTATCATTATATTGATTAAGTTATCATTTAGAATTAAAACTATTACAATATTTAAAAAAATTAGCAAAAAGCATGTTTCGCTCTTTAAGGCCTAGTCGCTTAGGGTAGGCGTTGTCGTATCTTTAAGTAAAATATAAAAAAATATTAGAGGGTACCGTATTAACATTTCAACATTTGAGCTTATGGAATACTCTAAGGGACACTCTAATGGATATGCATGATCATACTTTTAAATATTACCTCAATTTTTCGTTAATGCACACACATGAACATATATGGTCCAATATATGAACATGTATGAATCATGTATGACTGCATGTGGACACGTATGAAGCACGACTGCTCATATAAAGATCCATATATGGTGATTTTTAACAGGGTATTTAATATTTAATCCGAGTATTCAAAGTCACAATGGACTATTTTTTGTTCGCACACTTCAAGTGCATTTTATTTTTTATTCTATCCCATTTGTAGAGCTTCTACTGTTTATAATTGTGTAACTTAAATTTGTTAAACACATGCAATGAGTCAAATAAAATGCGTGTTAATTACTACATCTTTACAAATGGGAATTTCAATATAAAAATACCAACCTCTGTTGTATTGAAAAGATCATATCTCAATAGAAGTTGAAAAAGTTTTTACACAAATCAGAAATTAACTCAATAAGGACACGTTATCATAGATCTGCTGTAGATTTTGTAACGAAAACTTTAAACAAATCCTGAGCAATGCTTCATTAAAACGCCCTCTAGTGGAAACATTAGCAATTAAAGTTAAAATTTTGATAGAATATGAATAAAAGACCGTTGAAGATTTATCAAAAAATTTATGTTTTTATAATTGCGATTTAAAAATATGTGAAATTTTAAGTTATGTTAACCGATTTTGGTGGTTTTTGATAATTTTTAAAATTATTATCTGGCAACTCTGGATAGATATTTTTTTTAGACCAGACTAGACTATGGCCTCTATATGAATAATAGACCGTTGAAAATTTATCAAAAAATTTTTATTTTTTTATAATTACGATTTAAAAATATGTGAAATTTAAAGTTTTCTATGTTAACCGATTTTGGTGGTTTTTGATAATTTTTAAAATTATTATCTGGCAACTCTGGATAGATAGTTTCTAGACTAGACTATGGCCTTTATATGAATAATGGACCGTTTAAAATTTATCAAAAAATTTATCTTTTTATAATTGCGATTTAAAAATATGTGTAAATTTAAGTTTTCTATGTTAACCGATATTGGTAGTTTTTGATAATTTTTAAAATTATTATCTGGTAACTCTGGATAGATATTTTCTATTTTTTACTCATTATTTGTAAAGGACCTAAATATTTGTATGCAGTAAAGTAAATATAGCCATTTATAAGTTGTGGCTGGTAAATGGAACAATTTCTCCTTCATGAGTAAATAAAACTAAGGCGTATGATTGTTAAGATTAGCAATAGAAGATATCACTCATACGACTTGTTTTATATTAATTAAGGTAGACATAAAAATATGTTGCTTGACGTAATTATTCACAACTTTGGGATTTATCGATGGATTTTCCTAATAAATACTTTGTTTTCTTTGCTAGACTATGTCCTCTACGGTAGATACGTTTTGATATAATTTCTATTTTTAAGCTCTTTAAAAGTTTAAATATTTAATTTAAGTAAATCCAGACCTATTATACTGGATCGATTCGATTAATTAAAAAACAATATGTCCAAATTAACGCACCCTCTGGTGGCAATATTAGCAACTTAAGATGAACTTATAATAGAATATAAATCCTAGACATTTGAAGATATTTTAAAAGTCCAATTGTTTTATAATTTTGTAAGCAAGTTTCATTTAAAAGATAAATGTGAAAAAATAGTTTTTTAAGGTAAATTTTTTTTTTTTTTTTGACAAATAGTATGATAATGGAACATTTTTAAAATTGCAGTATGGCAAAATTGAATTTGTAATTTTTATAAGTGTAGTAGGGTTTTAATAAGAACCTGTGCGCCCTGGTAGGCTAGTTGGTAGCGTGCTGGCCTTATCAGTGCGGAGGTCGTGGGTTCGATTCGCACCAGAGGCACTGGTCAGTTTTCGCTACAACGCGCCGAAAGCCATAGTAGCTAGTGCTCTGTTAGGGAATAGTATATAATTATATGATTATTAACTAAAAAAAATGAGAACCTGACATTATTTATGTTTTGGGTGACAAATTTTGACATATTTTCAAATTTTTTTAATTAAAAAATTTGTACAATGTTGCATAAAAAAATGTTAGTATTTTTTGAAAAAGGTGCCATCAAAAGTTTGAAAATAATTTGGCAAATGTGACAAATTTTGACATATTTTCAAATTTTTTTAATTTAAAAAATTTGTACAATGTTGCACAAAAGTAAATGTTAGTATTTTTTGAAAAAGGTGCTATCAAAAGAGTGATAATTATTTGGCAACTCTAGATAATCATTTTCTGAAATTGTTTTACTTGTGATTGTAGTCAATATTTAAGTAATTAAAGGGTTTTTAAACTAACTAATTATCTGTTTTCAAAAAAGAAAAACGTAGCAGTTGATCCCTAGTGAGTTGTCATCACAAAACTATTTAATTTTGCTATATTTACCAAAACCACAACGCCAATTTTTTTATAAAAATGATGTCCCTTGTTCTACGAAAAAATTTAACAACATTTATGTTACGTTTCAAAAAAAATTTTTTTTGAGCGGTAAGAAAATTGGCATAATTTGCCCCATATATATTTATTCTGACTTCTTAACCCAAAAGGTTTTACTTACAACTAGAAATTTAAAATTGTTTCTAGTTTAACGATACCATGTTATTAACCATTTATATTATTAATATTACTTCTACCTGTTATCAAAATATTTTTAGTATGCATATTTAGTGTTGAATATTCTTTTTCCTACTCAATATCAAGCAACTATTTTCAAATCGTTTTCTTTCATGTTTAATAAAAATAAACATAAAATTAAATGTCTGCAAATTGCCAGTTTCTTTAAGCTTATTTGAACACAAAAAGTTTAAAGACCTTTTTCATTTTGCACATGAACAAAGAAGAAAAAAGCAAATATGCTAATTAATAAAATAAAATTCTTAAACACTTAAAAATGTGCTGATTATATACAAAGTAATTGATGATTTGTAAACTGAAACATTATAGTCACTAGTGTTATTTGATACTTAGCTTTATAATTACAGCTAAATTTGTTGATATAGTTTATAAAATGCATACAATTTTTTTTTAGAAAAAAACAAGGTTTTTCGTTGTAACAGAGTTCGAATAAATAAACAATGTATAATTTATAAAAACCTTGCTAAATATTAAGAATAACAATTCATTTTTAAAATATTTTATGATAAAAATATGCCATGAATGTTATAAAACGAAAAATGTGAAACTAAAAATTTTGAATTTTGATATCGAGCTTGTATATTCCATAAATGCCAACGCAAAAAAGATAACTTCAGAGGAGAGCTTAAATACTATCCAGTCAGAAACGAACAAAAAGCCCACTACAGGCAAGGCCCTTAAGCAAGGGGTACAAATGCTGACAACAAATGCTTTCCTAAGCCCAAATTCATAACATCACTAGATAAAGGTCCATCTGTTCAAAAAGTGTCGAACAAGCACTAGGGAAACAAAATTTTCAATGTTGGCAAAATGTTGGTCTAAAAATTTGTTTTCGTTATTCGAACCCCGGTCGCCAGATTGGCAGCCGACATCTCCAACCACTGAGCTAACGAGACATATAATAATTGATAGCTTAATACGTAAGTAAATGATAACTGCTGGGTAACAGTTGGCTGTTCAAATATTTATGTCAACACTGGCATAAGGTTTGATGAAAACAACTTGCCAACGTTGGGAAAACAAAAAAAAAAAATTTGGTCTTAAAAAGCTTTTCCGGAAACAAAACAATTAATTTTATAGAAAAAAAAAATATTAAAAATAAATCACACCGATAACTGCTTGCCCGAAACAGGGCTCGAACTCAGAACCTTATAACTACTTAAGTTGAAAAGTTTGGTTTAAAAAGTGTCGGACAAGCACTTGTGAAACAAAATTTCCAATATTGGCAAAATGTTGGTCTAAAACAAGAAAATAATTGGTCTTAAAAAAGCTTTTCCAGAAACAAAAAGATTAATTTTATAGAAAAACAAAAATATTAAAAATAAATCACACCGATAACTGTTTGCCCGAAACAGGACTCGAACTCAGAACCTTCTAACTACCCAAGTTGAAATGTTTGGTTTAAAAAATGTCGGACAAGCACTTGTGAAACAAAATTTCCAATTTTGTTCTAAAACAAACAAAAAAATGGTCTTAAAAAAAGCTTTTCCAGAAACAAAAAGATTAATTTTATAGGAAAAAAAAATATTAAAAAATAAATCACAACCCGAAACAGGACTCGAACTCAGAACCTTCTAACTACTTAAGTTGAAAAGTTTGGTTTAAAAAGTGTCGGACAAGCACTGTTGAAACAAAATTTCCAATGTTGGCAAAATGTTGATCTAAAACAAAAAAAATTGGTCTTAATAAAGCTTTTCCAAAACCAAAAAAATTAATGTTATAGGAAAAAAATATTAAAAAGTAAAAAACAAAAATCACCCCGATAACTGTTTGCCCGAACAGGACTCGAACTCAGAACCTTCTAACTACTTAAGTTGAAAAGTTTGGTTTAAAAAGTGTCGGATAAGCACTAGTGAAACAAAATTTCCAATGTTGGCAAAATGTTGGTCTAAAACAAACAAAAAATTGGTCTTAAAAAAAAGCTTTTCCAGAAACAAAAAAATCTATTTTATCAGAAGAAAATATTAAAAAGTAAAAAAAAAAAATCACCCCGTTATATGTTTATCCGAAACAGGGCTCGAATTCAGAACCTTCCAACTACAAAATTTTTTAAGCATAATCATACACTCATAATAATCCATGCATAAAAATACGAAATTATTGTCAAAACTACAAAAACTTTAGTAAAATGTACAAATTTTCGTTTATTTTACAAAAAAATTGGTAATTTTGACATTTTTTCGTAATTTTACGCATGGATTATTATCAGTGTACTAAGTGCTATGCTTTACCAGTGGTTGGACTTTTGAGTACTGCGGAAACACTTTTTCCCAACATTGTCAGAGTGGTCTCAGCCAATTCTTTGACAATGCGATCGATTAAAGTTTCAAATAAATCAAATAGAAAAAATCGTTGTCATTATATTTCTTGACTATCATGGTTTTTATATCTTCTTATAATTTGCCTTCCTGCTGTTTAGTATTCATAAAACGTTTTTAAAACTTTAATATGCAAAATTTATTAACAAATTGATTAACATTTTGTTACACAAATCATCACAAATGTCATTTAGTAAAGGTGCTTTTTGACACTTTTTCAATTCAATAAAAAATAATTATAAATCATTAAAAAAAAAACTCGCAACAATTTTAAATTATCATTAATGTCAACATTTTAATAAAATACCTTATTTACTGGAATTTTTTTTTTGTTTGCCTTAAAATATCAAGAAATCTTATAGGTATTAAACGGAAGTCACTAAAAACAAATTGCAAGTTTAGAAAAATATTATTAAAAAAAGCGATAAAATACTAACATAATAAATGAAGAAAAAAAAAAACTTGCTGGTCTGGTTAAAAGTAATTTGATAGTTTGGATTGGTTTGTGTGTTTTTTTTTTCTTAATAAACACAAGTAGCAGCAAAACCGTTAACTAAGATTTTTTTCTAAATTCATAGTAAAGGTAGTGAATACAAAAAAAAAATCCAATAAAATAAAGTTATATTTGTTCAAATATAATTATAAATTATTTGTTTTATTTATTTACTTTGCCATGGCTGGCATCAGGTTACGGTTACGTACTCAAATCGAGTCTTTGGAGTCATTATTGAATCACTCATTACGTCTATGTTTGGCAGCATGTTATTTTTATATGTTAACAATAATTAAATTATTATTAGTTTAACAATAGGTTTTGTGATGAAATAAAGAAAAAAATATATTTAAAATACAAAAAACGTGTTGTTTTTGGTTGAAAAATTGTTTAAATAGAAATTAAATTTGTTTTTGTTAGCATTGTTTAATTATTTTTTTATGTTTGATAACACCTGCTTTAAATTGCAAAAAAAGTTAGTAAGTTTTTATTAATGATTAAAAAAAATATATGTATAATTTGGTATAATTTGATTAAATTTAATTTTAATAAAAGTTAGTTAAATTAATTATATTTGTTACTTAACCCTGCAGTACTTATATACAGTACATTGAACTGATTTTAGAATTTTTGTTATTTGTTAGAAAAATTAAAAAATTATTTTAAAATTGTCATTTATTTTGTACCTCATCCAACAACTTTTTGTTACCCCCATAAACTATATATTCTATACATGTCCATTGCTTTAATTCTCTGTTGAAATGCAAATTATTCCGCCACTTTAAAAGCTGGAGTACTTGTTTTCAAACAACTGGTGTGATGACATTATAAACAGCTTGGTATTGAAAACGAGCATAATCGGTTGGCTGAATTGAATGTTATATGCGAAAACGTTAAGTAACCTCAAAGTTTTTTGCTATTCCATACAAATTTTTTGCACAATCCATCCCACTGTGCGGTATTGTACACTCACAAGAGCTTTTTCATAAAAAAATCAACAGTTGTTTAAAAATTTAATCGGTTAAGTTGTTTCATTGGAATATACAGTTAAATTACTAAAGAAATATATTTTTTAACTTTCAGTCCGTTTTCAATAAACAAAATAAACAAAAAAAAAAAAAAACGGACTTTCGTTAGTAGTTAAAATATTCAGTTAACATTTTTATTTAAAACAAAAAGTTGTTATATTGTATTGAGTATTGAAATAAGCGAAAACAATTTATTGTTTCTATGTATTTTGTCAATTAATTTTACTAAAAATACGATTGTTTTAAACGAAAAGTAAGTAGTCCTGTTTTTAAATGATTTTCAGTTAATTTAATATGTATATTCAGTAGTATTACGGAAAAAAATATTGTGTGTGTATAAATAAATATTATTGGTCATGATAATTGTGATGCCGATATAGCTACGACCGTCCGTCAGGTGAAACGCCAAATACTCTGATGGCATAGAACTAGGGTTGCTAGTTTTAAAATTAACTTGTTTATTGACATTATTGACAGTTTGGTATTGAAAATGAGTAAAATCAGTTGAAAAAGTTAAAAGTTATGAGTGAAAATGCAAAGTCACCTCAAATCGGTGTTGCTATAAGCCGTAAGGCATAAATTATCCAAAACTTTATTAAATTAGCAGCGTTAAAAAGAACTGATCTGTCCAAATCTACTTAGATACTGTTTAAACCAGATCTAAAAAGATCTTATAGCAAATATGATCAGATCTAATTAAAAATCAAAAAAAGGGGACACATTTAGATTTGGAGAGGTTTATTAATTTTTAAAGTTACTAGTTAAATGACTACTAAAGAACGATTATTCTAATTTTAATACGTGTATTCTAAAGCTTATTGTATACTAATAGATAACAAACTCAAACAAACTCACATTTTAACTTTTTTGAAATCCAGCTATGTCTCGGAATATATTTTTATTTTTATTTTATTAATTAATAATCATATAATTACAAATTATATACTATTACCCTAACCGAGCACTAGCTGCTATGGCCTTTGGCGCGTTGTAGCGAAAACAGACCAGTGCCTCTGGTGGGAATCGAACCCACGACCCCCGCACTGATAAGCCAGCACGCTACCAACTAGCCTACCGGGGCGCACCTCGGAATATATATAATGTTGGTTTACATACAAATACTACTACACTTGTAATAATATTAATGTTAGAATTGCCATGTGATAAGATATGGTCAATGTACACCATATTTTTTCAAAAAAAAATAAAAATATATAAATAAAGTTTCTACAGTTTTTTATATAAATAAAATTTCTATATTTTTTAATTAAAATTAAATAATACAAAACTAAAATTTGTAAACTAGTTATGTTGCAACAGCTGGGATTCATATTCTGACAAAGTTTGAGTTTTAGTAGTTAATTTTTTAACTAGAGGGCCCTTTGAGGGGAAAAAATTAAAATGTTTTTAATAAAGGACTGCTTGATATTTCCGCAAAATTTTGGTGAAAAATTTCCATCGGAACTATGAAGTGTTCCTAATATATTTTTTATATAGTTGATCAATTTTGTCTACTTTTCGCACATATTTATTTTGAAAAAATCATTAAATTCCGCTGTTTTCGAATTACGATCATGACTTTTTAACGAATACTGAAGTGCTTGAATATATGTAATATATTTCTCTAAGGTTTTAGTTTATTTTTACATTCATTATTATTATTTCCACACTTTGAAATACAAAAATATTTTTCGTAAATTTTTTTCCTACAATGTACAAAGATTTGTAAACATCACAAAATTTTCGTATATAACAAATTTAATAAATTTAGAAATTTTGTAAATAATGCCAACACGAATTCTTAAATTATTTTTACACAAAGTACCAAAAAAATTTAACATTAAAAAATTTTTGTAAATTATCAAAAAATAATTTTTAAAGTATTGGAATATTTACAAAATTATTTTGTATTTGAACAACATTTTTATATCTTGACAAATCTTTTTTGTGTTTTAACAAAATTTTGTAAAATATACCAATAAAATTTAGATACTGGAAACAAAATATAAATTGTACATAAAATTAACAACATTTTTTGTGTATTTTACCTACAGATTGTGAATGCAGTGAAAATTTAGTAATTTTAGAAATTTTTTAAAGTTTCAATTCATTTCCAAATTGTTACTTTTTTCACTTAAGCGAAATTTTGATTTTGACTATTTTTCACTGTTGACCATACCACTCATAATAATCCATGCTAAAAATACGATAAAAATGTTAAAACTACAAAGTCTTTTGTAAAATGAACAAATTTTCGTGTATTTTACGAAGCTTTTTGCTATTTTGACATTATTTCGTGTTTGTATGCATTCATTATTATTAATGTATATTGTCCATACACTCAAAATAATCCATGCTCAAAAATACGAAATTATTGTCAAAACTAAAAAACTTTCGTTAGATATACAAATTTTCGTTTATTTTACAAAAAAAATTGGTTATTTTGATATCTTTTCGTAATTTTACGCATGGGTTATTATCAGTGTACAGATTTTGTTATAACATTGTATTATCTATTCAAATAATTTAACTCCTTTAGTTTATATTACAGCCTAAGCAAAAACCGCTTAAAAGCGCTCTTGGTCAGGATTTAAAAATATTATTGGTCCATTCGTACACAGAGAAAAAAAAAATAGTATTTAAATCAATTATTATTTCATATATAAATTACTTAATATCTTATTTTAAACGAACACTTTTTAATTAAGTATGAATCTTAATAAAGTAAATATGATTTTATTCAAAATAAAGTTTTTCATATTTAGATTAATAGTTCAACATATATATCATTAAAACTAGGTAGAAACCTATTTAAAGTAAATAGAAATCAAACTGTGCAATAGGAATCAAATCGTTTTCTATTTAATTTAATGTTGTTTCTACTTGATTTTCTAAAGCTTTTTTTTTTCTCTGTATGCAGAAAAAATGTTAAAAGTTCCTTTAGTAAATTTTCCACATTTTTACTCATTGTTAAGTTTTGTGTACATTTTTCCTAATTATGTTAATTAATTAAAATAAAATTTACACTTTAATCTATTTAGCGAAGTGTATTAAAAACCAGCATTTTATAAAATTGTTTGCCAAATCTTAAGCAGTAAAAGCTTTTAATAATTCATTAGAGTTTTAAGTACTTTCTGAAATGGCACTTATTTAATTGCAAAAAAAAAAAAAACACTACAATTCATGTTATTACTCGCATTCAAATGTGTAGTTTTGAAAATTTAATTAACTAACTCATACCTAAGAATTAGCATAAAAAATTGTAGTTAGTAGAAAACTTTAGAGTTAACGAAGCATTACAAATAAATAAAGATTAGAAATTATATATTTAAATTTTATGTAAGCAAAAGATACATAATAAGGGTATTCACGAAGAAGATAAATAAACAAAAACGCAACAATAATAATTTTAATCGGCACAGTTTAAAGCAACGAAGCGTGGCAAATAAAGATTAGGAATAGAGTTTAATAATATACGTGCTGAACACATATAAAATATTAAGGATATTCATAAACAAAGCATTGTATTTTCAATATATAATAAAAGGGTATACAATTTAGTTACAGTTTTCATTTCAATTTCAAAAAAAAAAAAATGTATTTAATTAATTTTGAACTAATTCCATATAGATTTTTTTCAATTTATTTTTCAATGTATACATTTTTTATAACCCATTATAAGTAAAAATGTCTGTCGGTTTTACAGTTTATTTGCTTTTGTTGTTTTAGTTTAATAACATTTCATTCAACATTATTTAATTGACAATATTTATATTGCTTTGTTGATTTTTTTCTATATGTATTCAATAAAATGACCCAATTCATAAAGACAATCTAAATAAATATGTACTCGTAGTACTCTGCTAAACAAGTGTTCCATGTGTGTGGTCCGGTTGTTTGCCAATATGCCAGTTGTATGAACTCATATCCATACTTGAGTATTTGTATGTATATTTGCAAACAGATTATTGTAATACACAACAATTCAAATATAAAAATAATAAAAAAAAATTAACAATTTTCAATTCAATTTAATTAAAATGATCAGAATTTATGGGAAAAATTAATTTAAATAAAAAAAAATGAAATCTGGTTTTAAATAATTTTTAATTGATATAAATTGGGGGGAGTTTATTAGTTGGCAAAACATATTTAAGCAGAGATTTAGTAGGATTTCAACAGCAATAAAAAATTAAAAATTAAATTTAAATTTTGGTAAAATCAAAATTTGTAAAAAAAAAATTTAAGCAGAGATTTAGTATGATTTTAAAAAGCAACAAAAAATTAAAAATTAAATTCAAAATTTGTTAAAATCAAAAAATTTAAAATATGGAATACAACTCTCACATATGGGCAGGGGCTCCACTGTCTATTCTGAAGCTTCTGGACCGTGTTCAGGGGAGGGCGGTGAAGCTTATCAATGACAGTAGTGTATCCAACTCTATTGATTCATTGGAGCATCGTCGGAATGTGGGTTGTGTGTCACTTTTCTATCGATATTACCATGGGAGATGCTCATCTGAGATAAGTGAACTTATTCCACGAGCCCGAGTTTTTATTCGTAATACTCGCTTATCTAGTAGAGCACATCCGTTTGTAGTTGATTGTCCTGTGTTTCGCACAACGCATTACAGAGAAAATTCGTTTTTTAGTCGAACGATTCGTATGTGGAACAAACTTCCCGCAGAAGTCTTCCCTGTTACTTACAATTTAGAAAAATTTAAATCAAATATCAACACTACTCCCTCTTTTCCTCCTTCCCATACCTTATTTTCCTGATCAAAACAATGCACTGCATGAGTAGGGGGCATCCCCTGAGTATTGGTTAAATTATAAAAAAAAAAAAAAAAAATGGCGCCGAAGTTATTTAATATATTTATACACCTTGTGACGTATGAGGTGGTGTGCCATTAAATTAATTTTGAAATAAATTTTTAAAAAAAATTAATATACAAAATTAACATCTGACACAAAAATTAAAAAATTTTAAAAGTCTACTAGCTTACAAGATAAATGCTCTACCGCCATATCTTATGTTGGCTGGCTAACAGCAAAGTTACATGTGTGCTCCTGTTTACAATAAAATTCGAACCATATTTTTGGAACAAAAAACAAACCATAAATTTAAATTGTGGTTTGTTTCCAATTGAACATTTATAATGAAAAACAATGATCAAAGTAATTGGCTATAACCAGTGGGTTTCCATACCACTCAATCTGCTCACTTTTTTTTTGGTTAGTTTTTGTACAATTTACTGTTTAAATAATAAATTTTACTTGGAAATATGACTTGAAACTTACTATCTTTGGCATTAGAGAGCAAAAATCGGGTGGGGGAGATAGCACAAAATTTATTGGCTCAATGGTTTTCCCCTCCAGTCCGTCTAAAGACCGTCTTCGCTGAGGAAAGTTTTTCTGCGTGAGGGAGTTTCTCCTATGTGATAAACAGTTTAGTGGCTGCACTGAGTAACGTTTTTCCATTTTCCGATTTTGTCAAAATAATTTATTTTGTTGTAATTTAAATGTATTTGTAAGTGTACACTGATAATAATACATGCATAAAAATACCAATAAATGTCACAACATTAAAATCTTTCGTAAAATAAACCAATATTTGTTTATTTTACGAAAGTTTTTGTTGTTTTTTTTTTTTTTTTTTTTTTTAAAGGGAAGCAACACTCAGGAAATTCTTCCTATTAATGTGTTGCTTTCTTTGGAAAGGGGATAGTGGAGAGATGAAAGGTGGTGAAAGATGAAGGGCTTCAAACATGGCAACACTGTAATTGCGCGAGATGATATGTCGAAGAACAGTTGTTGCTCGCCACCGGATGTAGAGTTGGCGTACTTATTGAAGATTTTTGGTTCAAAGCCCTGATTCATTATTTTACTTCTGTGGGGGCTATGGAGGGAACACCGAAGGTGGGAGCTGCGATACATATGAGGGATATAAAACTCATGCATTACTTTTTCTAAATTGATGTTGCCGTCACAGGGAATCGAACCTATGACCATCTGTGCAACAGTCCAACCAGTAGTTTTAGCATGGATTATTATGAGTGTAGAGGACGCTATGTATCATAGCTCCTAAAAATAATATAACTTTTAAAATTCTGAGGAAATTTCCTTTCATTAGAGTACCCACACTTTTTTATTACTATGCGTACCGGTTTTTGAGCCCCAGCCTCCTTAACCGCAAATAAAAAAAAATATTTTTTAATTTCTTGTTTTTTTTTTTTTTTGAGAACTCCGCATAAAGTGCAGTTTAGCTGAAGAATTTTCTCAATGTTGCTTATACAAAAAAAAACCTTTTAATTTAGTATTTTTTTGAGTGAAAATTAGTCTATAAAAAATTTTTGGTCTTCAAAGTTTAGTAACGTCATGATGCTTGTTAGGAAAAGACGCTAACTACGTGCTTGATTACTAAGAGACAAGAATGAAGCCAAATTGATGATTAATAGGTTTTTTGTTAAAGTTCTGCTTATTTTGGAGGCTCTAGCTTTTCTAAAACATCGGGTTCTGATGAGATCTTTAGCCAGATCGAAATACTAGTATCAGCCTAGCTAATATGTTTGATTTGCTTTATTTTTGTAAATATGCGGAGGTTGAAAGCTGGTTGTAAATTGAAAATAACATAAAAATCATCTCGATGTATGTATATAAAATATTTAAAATGGAAAAAAAATTCAAATAACTATAACTTTGAACCACTAGGTCAATCTTGTTCATTTTCAGAACAAATTTGTTTAATAAAAGTATAAATATTTCCAACGCAAATTCGGAAACACTTTCCTCAAATTAAAGGCATTCCTTAAATAAACACTTCTACTTTGGCTTAGATATTTATTTTTTTTTTTTTTTGAATATTCAAGGTTCTTGATAATATTCCCCTATATCTCAATACTTCTCTTAAACCTATAATCACCTTCAGAGTATTTTTACTACAACTCCCATACGTCAGTCTAACATTGCATTGGTAATTATGAAATTTTATTAACAAAAAACAAAAACTTCCCTTGAACAGTCTCTAAGCAAATCAATCATAATTTTGTTGTATAGTGAGTAAGTGCATTGTATAAAAGGGCTTAACTTAAAAAAGAAATATATATAACCCATCCCACAAGCTAATACTACATAAAACCTTAAATGTAATTTTAAATTAATTACAATTTAATGTGTAAACTGAAAAAAATAACATAAAATAACAAACAATACAAATTATACACAGACAATAAAACTAACAGTGTATTTTTTTTTTTTTTTTTTTTAATTTTTTTGCAAAATAACTGACATTTTACTATTGTTATCTTTAAAAAAAAAAATAAATTCAGTGCTAAAAACAGTACATACAAATTTGCAAACATAACAAGACAACAAAAAACAATATATCTCATATTCATTCATATAAAACAAATGAAATCTTTTTTAAAAATCTCAGCAAAAAATGTTATAATCATAAAAATCAACTGTCCTGAAGATAATAAAACTTTTTAAAATCAAAATTTTTGAGACTTTATATGGCTCATTTACTGCAAGAACGTCACAACTCAAAAAACATGATTTTTGAGTTAATGACGCAGAATTATTCGTTATATCAAGTATCATATTGTGTAAAAAGGTCGTATTGGTATATTGTATTGATCTCGTATTGATCCTCTTGAGAGAAATTAAGTAGTTATTTTTTTTCTTCACGGTGGGAGTAAATTGAAAACTTTAAACTCGTTATCTGCAAAATCAAAATTTTTGAGTTATGACGTTATTGCAGTAAATGATCAATATATTAACCTTATGTTTACTAAAGTTCTATTGTAGTAAAGCTAATGAAAAATGAGTCTAAATGAATCTAATCTAATTGTGTGACCATGTGTCAATATAAATAATTTTCAAACTTTTAAGATATATTCTCGATATATCTCTCATATTATCTAATAAAGATAAAGTCGCAATATAGTCTGCAAATTCTATGTTTATGGTCGGCGCTGCAACGAAAAGTTTCTGGGTTCATTTCCCAGCTTTTAGTAGTCTGATTTTTCTGCTTAAAGCTAAATACTATTAACAAGTAAATATATCTAACATTCGAACGATAGATGCGCTCCTAAGAAAATCATGTAAATTGAATTTGAAATTTTTTGTATTGAAGTGTTAATCGAAAAGTACATAAAACGCTAATACATGTATAGATTTGTTTAATATTTTACAGTATATCAACAGAGATAACTGCAAACTAAATATAAAAATCCAAGCATTAATTTACAAGTACTCCTAATTAATCCATCATTATTTTCTTCTACTAATCTAAAACTCAAAGTTTTCTTAGGAAAAACTAAAATAATGCGTTCCCGAGTAAAAAAGGTCGCAGTGCAGCGACCTTTATGCAGTTAAAAAAACGAAAATATGCGCTTAAAATATGCACTTAAATGCAAATATGCACTAAAAACCAAAAAATATGCACTTAAAATTCAAAAATATACACTTAAAGTCAAAAAATATTTTAATTTTTAAAAATCGATTTATTACTGGAGAGATTTGGTTTGAAATCCTATATTGCCTGACGAAGTCGAGTTTATAAGCAGTCAAATTATACGCACTAGTAATTATATTATAACGTGGTCGTTGTGGTGTAATGGTTAGCGCGTTGGACTGTTACGCAGATGGTCCCGGGTTCGATTCCCGGTGACAACAACATGAATTTAGAAAAATAATATGTATGAGTTTTCTATCACTTATATGCATCGCTGCGCTCACCTTCGGTGTTCCCATAGCACTTAACCCCACCGAAGTAAAATAATGAATCAGGGCTATGAAACAAAAGCTTCAATAAATTCGCCAACTCTACATCAGGTGGCGAGCAACAACTGTTCTAAGACTTATCGCGCAATTACAGTGTTGCCATGTTTGAAGCCCTTCATCTTTCACCACCTTTCATCTCTCCACTATCCCCTTTCCAAAGAAAGCAACACATTAATTAATAGGAAGAATTTCCTGAGTGTTGCTCCTCTTTAAAAAAAAAAAAAAAAAAAAAAAAAAAAAAAATATATAATGTCTTTTTGTCAACTACTTATTTTTTCTTTACTAATAAGTATAAGCGTAAGCCTTATTGCTTAAAAACTTGTAACCATATATATTCTTAGTTGCTTATAAGCATACAAATAACTACTTATTTTGGTAACTACTAATTTTTTTGTAATTCGTAAGCGAGAGTACAAATTTTTTTAGTCAGAATCAATTTTGGGCTATACCCCAGTGGGCATTACCATATAAGTAGTTATTTAAGTACATATTTCTTCATGACAAGTTCTTATTTTATAAACTTTAGCTAAATAACTAACTTAAGAAACAGAAATAATTAGTTCAACTGAATTAAACACGTTTAACAGAAATTTTTGCTAACTTTTCTTTACGAGTGAATAGTTTTTGTATTTTATTTATAAATGTAGCCTGAATATGGTTGTACTAACAGAGTTTATTGGATGTTATCACCAAAATACGCTTTTCAATTCGGTTGGAACTTTATTTCTCTGTGTGTAGTTTCAGTTTAATTAATAACTTTTTATTGGTTAAAAAAAAAACAATTATAACACAAAATTTTAAAATTTTTGTTTTAAACCCTCCGCAACAAAAAATTAAGATTTCTAGATTTAAATTATATAAACGTATTTTCCCTTTAAGTGAATTAGGCTTTTTGCTAAGAAATCAATATGCTGGCCCACAGTGCAACGCTCGGTATGTTTTTGAACTGGTTAATTTATATGCAAATAAAAAAAATGTTTAAGTCTTAGCAGATTTATGACATATAATTTTTGTGTATGATGGACATAAGGACGTACCCAAAATGTCTTGATTATGTATGAGGTATGAAATCTTTGAAATATTGAAGGAAAGTGAAAATAATAATAATAATATTTGCCAAGTAATGGTTTATTTACCAAACCAAAAATAAATTTTGTTAGGTTTTTCTGGTAGCAATTGTTAGTTATGTTAAAATGTTGTCTTATAATGGTGGCTATACCAGAGAAAAAAAAAATGGTAACAATACCAAATCTAAGATAAATTTAATTATAATGCCAATGACGCATTGATCACGAATTTTTAATTAAACTTTTGCATTTAAAGTGAATTTGTTTTATATATCTTGTTGGCTAACAACAAAATTAACAAATGTTTGTTTGTGTTATTTAAAAAAAAAAAAAAAAAACAAATTGTTACTGTTAATCAATACAAGTATTTGAGATTTAACTACAACTTCAACTTCAGCTTCAGCTTCAGCTTCAGTTTTTTTTTTTTTTTTTTTTTTTTTTTTTTTGTTGGTAAAAAATGAAAGTTTAATTTTAATGTTTAACTTAATTTAGTTTGAAAAGAGGGGGAATACAAAGTTAAGATAAATTTGTTAAGATTAGTTTATTAGCAACGAAGCAGAAAGCTTTAAAATTAATAGTTAGACATAATAGTTGCTAAGTTTAGGCTTTTGTTACAAAATTTCTACAATATACCACTAATTTTCATCTTCATTTTGTTAAGACTTAAACATTATTTTTTATATAAAATATTTCAGTTTTTATCTTTTTTTGTCTTCCTATAAAACTAAATTTTAAAACATTACAATAAAAAAAAAACAAATGACTTTAATATCCCCCATTTAGCTTTTTTTTTTTTTTGAACAAAAGCCAACCATTACCACCTACTTCTTGTAAGTCGTATTTACCTTCTCCTTGACTTTATTACTTTAAAACCTTTATGAACGAAAATAAAAAAAAAAATAAAAAAAAGTGCACGGTAATGTAAAATATATGGAAAAAAATGTGCATGATAATATGATGGTCTAAAGCTATTTAAGCAGCTATTTTAAAGAATTTTTTCCTTAAAAAGTCTTTTTATGGGTGCCAATAAAAAATGAGAAGTTAATATTGTAAAGCTTTGCTTTGTGAAAGATAATCCAAATGATGAGATTTAATGTTGGTAATATTTAAATCTGTGAATATTTTTGTGTATATTTATATTATCTGTGACAATTTCCGCTGTCTTCAATTCGCTAAAAATATGCATTCTACAATTTATACTAAAATACAAATAACTAAAAATGTTAGTTTTTGAAAAACTACTAGTTTAGCTAGATAAACTAACATGCATAAAACAACTGACACAAATTGACAAAAACAACTGATTTAACATATATTTTTACTTTTCTAGAACCATGTAGAAATAGAAATATGTATACTCATAATCATTATCAACTACTAAAAAAACATTCGTAAAATGAAAAAATATACATGAAAAAAATATACGTTTATTTTACCAAAATTTTGGTTATTTAGACATTTTTTCGTATTTTTAAGCATGTATTATTATCAGTTTATATATATGTAAGCATTCCTTATTTGTTAAAAATAAAAATTTTTAAAGCAACAACCTCTTAAAAAAATTATTCTGTACACTCGTTGTTTTAATTTGAATATGTGCTGCGTTGAGATTGAAAATTAAAAAGGCGCAAGCAGAAAAATGCAATCGGCACAGTACTGGCAAAGCGTCGGCAATGGTCGGATAAGCGTTGGCAGAACGTGGTATTAACAATCTTGAGAATATTGCCTTGTTACCCGATTGATAATAGCGGCCAACCGTTGGTTGCCACCATTGGCATAACGTTGGAAATTAAACAAAATTGGAGCTTTCCTAAGAATCTAATTTTAATAAATATTGTGAAATGAAACACGAACCCTTAAAAATCAGCAATCCAGTTCGGTCGAGTAAAACAAAATAAAAAATTAAAAAAAAAAGAATTAAGCTACTAAATTGTTGTAATATTGGTAAAAACAATTTGCGGCGATACACCACTTGCTTTACAAAAAAATGTGTGCTTTTTAGTACAATATTACTTGCAACTTTGGTAATTTCTTACAGGAAGGGTTTACAAAAATTACAATGGCTTGCAAGTACTATTTTTTTTTTTGTACGGTTGGCATTTTCTACCTGGGTGTGTTTATATAGCGGAAAATTGCTTGTTTCAGATTTTATAAAAGATAATTATGTTTGTAAAAATTTATAAAAATCCAAAAACCGGTTAAAAACTAGCCCAGTAGTAAAATAATGCGCCAGGCCACTAATGTGCCAATTATATTACAATTATATCTATGATTTATACAATTATATATCGTTGAGTATTGCTGTCTGTCACGCCAAATCTATTTTGATATGAATATATTAAAATATTTTTATATATAATTATATTAGCCAGATCCACCTTTTTTCGGATCAGACTATATAGGTTGTGTTATCAAATATATGAGCATATCAAATTTGGCACGGAAAGTGGTGGATCTGGTTAATATAATTTTATATAATTCAATTTATTTTGATATAATCATATAAAAATTAGCCTAATATAGTTAACGAGATATAATTGCATAAACTAATAATATAATAAGCAATATATGCTTATTATATTATTAGTTTGGGGTTGTATATAATTATATATAGGCGTCTATGATCATATACTGCCATATAACCAAATTTCTTATTTGAAGTTATATGATCATACATGAAATTACACGTGACTGTATGTAAATCTATGCATGGGCATAAGTTATAATGTAATTTAATATATGATCATATCTAAGCAGATTTATGTTTATATGTGTTCCAATTTTCTTAGGGATATTTCAAAAACTTGAATTTTTTTAAAATGTAAGTAAGTATTGTATGTTTTTAAAAATTGGTTTGATAGCAGTGAAACAGCAGACACTTATCGATTTCGTTAAAAATCAATTTTTAAAACTCTGAACCCTATTCCATTGATACTACTACAGAAGAAAACTGCACAAACATACGTGCATAGTTGACAGTAAATGTAAGAAATACTGAAAAAGAATTGTTTGAAAAAACAGCTAAAGTTAAGCTTATTCATACCTTCTACAAAGGTACGTCTCCTGCAAAATGCAAAAAAACTATATACAGAGACGATTGTTATGGCATAACTGCCGCAGTTTAGTTAGCAACTTGTCATTAAGTTTTATTGTTATTTAAATGACGCTTTTTTTATAGAAAAAGTTTAATAAGGCGTTTACACTACAATTTACATTTTATTGATTTGCCTAATAAAGATTTCACTTTGTAGCAATCTATATCTAATCGATAAAATGTTTAATAAATTTAATAAAAATCTGTAAACCTTATGTTAAAAAGGCCCCAAGTGTCTAATTAATATCAAACTCACAGTATTTATCGTCCTATAAAATGGCTATGAAAAGTTCTCAATCTCTGTAAACACCTTGTGCCTGCAAACAGGAAACATGTCATTGTTAAGGAAAACCAAAGCTAAATTGAACAAATTTTTGTTAAAATCATAACAAATATTTCGAAAACTATGAGCAGCAACATTAAAATAGGTAAATTTTTCAATTTAAAGTCATGAAAAATATTCATTTCCTATTAACAGCCGTAAGAACCTTGAACAATTTTCATTTGAATAATTTTCACCTTGAACTTGAATAATTTTCATTTTTATTGCACAATTAAAGGTCGAAAAACGTAATTTTTATTACTAATAAAAAATATATCAAACTTGTAAAAAAGACATAGAACGAACTTTTTAAACAAAACAAAACAAGTGCGAAAATAAAACAGAAGAATAAAAACAAAAAGCGTGCATTATATATCTACCAAAGGTAGAGCTTGCACATAACGACCAATTTTTCAATTTATTTTTGATCAATGGTGATAATCTTTAACTTCGAGCTAATATATTAGTTCTCATTTAGTGGGAGAACTAGGTTATATGAATGTGTGATGTCTTGCATGGGATTGTCACTTCTTTCAAAATGTGTTCTGATGATGGGAACCTAAAAAATTCCCGAAATAGATCTATCAACACATTCATGAAAATAGTCGATTAATAAATTTGAAAACAAAAACTCTTTAGATTATTTGTTAGGACAATATACTAATAAGGAAATATAGAGTATGGAATCGAACTTGAATTATTTTCATTTTCATATTGATTTTATTGTTATTTTATTCCAATTGTGTATAAAACTTTTTTTATTAAAAATCGCAAGAAACTGCAAAATTTTTAGTAAAAAAATCAATTCTAAACAGCTCAAATTATTTACAATAGAGCTTAAAGAAACTTTTTTATTATGTTTTTTTTTTAGCATTTGGTACGTTTTAACTTTTAAAATTTCGATTATAAAAAAGAATCTAAAAGTTTTTCTCTTCATCTAAACGCTTTATAATACTAACTACAATATGTGAGTGACTCTGCATATTAGGCCGGGTCGATTTGTATGGAGGCAAAAAAATCGCTCAACGTTCTAGGGATCAAAATAAGAAACTTTGCCGAAGAAACCATAACTCTAAAACGAATTCTGATGTCCCGACTTTTGACCCGTAGGGTCAAATTTTGAAAAAGCCCACTTTGATATTTCAGAAAGTAGGAGGAATCTCTCCAAGATTATCGGAGATACTTCTTCTCCGGGAGACGCGCTAGGATTAATGCATAAATAATCATTCTAGGGGTAAATTTAAGTTAAAAGAGGGCCTTTTTAGCCGTGTTTTTTTTTAGCAAAATGTACAAATCTCGGGATAGAGATATTTTAGATAGTAGGAGGAGTCTTTCCAAGATTAGAGTATAAATATGTTCGATTGGGTTGGATTCGATTGGGGCACTCTAAATGGGTCAAAGTGGGATTTTTTAAAATTTCAGTTAAAAGAGGGCCTTTTTAGCCGTGTTTTTTTTTAGCAAAATGTACAAATCTCGGGATAGAGATATTTTAGATAGTAGGAGGAGTCTTTCCAAGATTAGAGTATAAATATGTTCGATTGGGTTGGATTCGATTGGGGCACTCTAAATGGGTCAAAGTGGGATTTTTCAAAATTTCACCCTACGGGTCAAAAGTCGGGACATTAGAATTCGTTTTAGAGGAATGGTTCCTTTGGAAAAATTTCTTATTTTGATCCCTAGAATACGATTTTCCTTGAACGTTGAGCGATTTTTAAATCGACCCGCCCTAGTGCATATACTACATTCATATATTCATGCATATTTTAAATTGCACAATATTTTTTTTTTTTTTACTTTCAGCCTGGGTAGGGTAATACAATATCTTAACACCCTCCGTAAAAGAATGTGTAATAAACATAAAAATAAAAATATATATTTTTCCATAACTGTACACTACTATTTAATTTTTAAAGTTTAAATAAAAAAAGTTATATAGAAGCTAACAAATTATGGTGACTTTTGAAAACAAAAAATTTAGAAATAAAACTTTCCTTCAAAAAAACATATGCAAACATTATTTTAAAAAAAATAATGCACATTTAATAAAATGCTAAAGATTTTTAATGAAAATGTCATATTATATGAAGTGAGGATGTTTTATTCAAGAAATGGAAGCAAATTCTACTTTTGATATGCGTATTAGAGCAGCTAAGCAGGATATGCCCTGAAAAAAGGACATAATTTGGGTAAAATGAGAACAAAAAACAGTTGACTTATAAAATACCCAGTAAAAAAAGGAAATCCAAAGCAGAGTTTGCAGAAATATTTATAGAACTAATTCTGGGGAAATAAATCTTATATTTTGACTACCGAAATCAATTTTGGAACCTGTTCTATGAATGGTAAAAGAACATATTCTGGAAAAGATAATTCCCAAAAATTATGCTGGGTTGGATTGAATTTAAGAACGGATATGATATAGATACCAAACATCATCTGTATTTATTAATAATCATATAATTACAAATTATATACTATTACCCTAACCGAGCACTAACTAATATGGCTTTCGGCGCGTTGTAGCGAAAACTGACCAGTGCCTCTGGTTGGAATCGAACCCACGACCCCCTCACTGATAAGCCAGCACGCTACCAACTTGCCTACCGGGGCGCACTAATCA
This sequence comes from Delia radicum, assembly GCA_021234595.1. Taxonomy (NCBI): domain Eukaryota; kingdom Metazoa; phylum Arthropoda; class Insecta; order Diptera; family Anthomyiidae; genus Delia; species Delia radicum. Next base: position 11,135,314 of record CM037855.1, on the reverse strand, counting down.
GATTTATTTTTCCACAACTACCACATGGGGGCTTATCATTACGATCTACTTATTTTCGTAAAGATTTTGAAAACTACGAGTAAATTATTTTTTATGAAAATTTATGACTCATTTTAAGGCACGATTTTCATCAATATTTCTAATAAATCACCTTAGAACGTGTTCAATTATTACAATAAACCGTTAGTATTATTTAAAAAGTTTTTCAAAACAATACAAACATCATTTTTCAAAAAATGTGCTTAAATAGTTACCTTTTAAGCCAATAATTGAAACTTTTTTTTTAAGAAATTTGTCATTTTAAAATCATGTTAAACAAAATCTAAAGCGTTCAGTCATTAAGAAAAAAATTTCATAAAAAATATGACAGTTTCATTAGAAAACCTACTACGTCAATGTCAAAATTGTATAACAAAAGACATGTTAAAATAGTACATGACAAGTTTAAGGTAAATTTTGAATGAGAAACTTTAAATAAAGTTCAAATAGAAAAAAAGGGTAGAACAAGTTGTAAGTAAACGTAGACCACAAATGAAAAAAAGAAAAAAAAATTTAAAATCTACTACATGTTTCACATTTCAAAATACCATTGCATTATAGGGGGGATATTTAGGAAAATAATAGAGTTTAAGAAGAAAACCAACAAAAATAAAATGACAAAAATAATAAAGACATATGAATATGAAAATAATATTAAACAAAAAAAAATATGAAAATTATAAAAAGTTAAGAACGACTTTTATGAACCGTACAACCTTATATTTCTCGTGTAAACGGACTGATGTGGAAACTACCTCAACTCACATGACTTTTTACTTTTGTTAATTAAACAATTTTAAGAAAATGAAAAAAAAAGTAAAATTTTTAACTGCTGTAGAAAATATTCACCGCTTGTAACGACAGGAGAAATATCAGAAATATAATCGTCAAATCGTTTCCAACTTTTTCAACAAAAAAATCATCATATAAATGTAAGGATTAATTTTTTATTTCCTCTTTACATCTTGTTTTTAAATAAAACAAAACAAGTGTAAAAATAAAAAGGAGAATAAAAACAAAAAGGGTGTATTGTGTATCTAAAGGTAGAGCTTGCACATAACGAACAAGTTTCCAATTTATTTTTGATCAATGGTGATAATCTTTAACTTAAAACTTATATATTAGTTCTCATTTAGCGGGATAACTATGTTATATGAATGATTGATGTTTTGTATGGGATTGTCACTTCTTTCAAAGCGTGTTCTGAATATGGGAACCTGGAAAATACCCGAAATAGATCTATCAACACATTCTTGAAAGTGGTAAATTAATAAATTGAAAACAAAAACTCTATAGATTATTTGTTAGGACAATACTCTAATAAAGAAATATAGATTATGGCCTCGAACTTAAATAATTTCCTTTGATTAATTTTAAATTAAAAAAAATTTAATATTTAGAAGAAAAGGGTTACAAATATTCTGCGCTGTAAATCTAAAACTTCTCTGATCTATATTACGAAGTGGTAAACAATAGTTTCGGACTCTTTAGTTTTATTTGTTTAAACAAGTTGTATTTTTTTAAACAAATTGTAGACTTTTTTTCAGGTTTGAACCCTCAGCCTGTCTGAAGAAATTAATGCGGATTGTCTAAGAAAGCAATAGTGAACTATTCTCGATTTTTGTAGACTTTTAAGATTGTTGTTGAATTTCTAGTATGATTTACTCTACGATTTTTGTTTAATGTGGAGTGAAAAGTAATTTTCTATTGTGTTTTAATCCACGATTGAACTTGAAGTATAAGGTAATCTACATTTGTTATTAAACTTTGAATTAAATATACTTCAAAATTGTTGTTAAATTCGGCCTATACTACACAACTACAAAAATTAATGTTGAATTTGCAGTATAAACACAATCATTGATTTTTGTTTAATTTGAAATATAATACAATTTTAGATTTTTGTTGAATTTAGAGTACAAAACAACCCGCGAATGTTGTTAAATTTAGAGTGTAAGGAGAACCATTGACGAGTTTTCAGTATAAAATACTCCTCCATTCTTGAAGAACTTAAAGTGCATATGATGAATTTCACGCATTTGCAAAATTAATGGTAAATTGTTAAGGAATATAATAAAAAGGGGTCAATGTGTGTTTCATGAGGAATAGCAGAGTAGGCCTCAATTAAACGAGAAGAAAAAGAATTTCCAATTGACCCATTCACACATTTTTCGAATATGAAAGTTTTTCAAAAAATTTACTCCAATTCGTTATAAGTTTGTGATGTTCGTATCCCCTTACTGGAACACTGGCATTACACCGCTTTTTAAATACAGTTCCCAAAACTTCATTACATGAAATGGCGCAAAAACAGTACAAGTTTGGTTTCACTTGTAAACCAGCATACAAATTCTCACTAGGTAGCGAAATGGAAAATTGTATTTTAGCGAATGTATCGCATTTTTTATTGATTTGATCTGATAGTTAAAAACTATGAGCAAACAAGTAAAACGAATGATAGAACTATTGTAAGTTTGAAATAGTTTTTTATTTTTTAGATTTTAAATGGCTATCGCTTCCTTATGTGGAGAATTTACAACCTGAAACTTTGCATGTCCTTATTTGAAGTATGCTCTACATAACCATGTCCACCGCTTTTCTCAAGTCAAAAAATTTGAGACATAAGAGGCATCTTAAATCTGTTTCAACAGGTTGTCGAACATTTTCGAAGTAGATCATATATTTATTTTCTTGCGATTCCACGATTGCTGCTTAATTTGGGGTACAAGACAATCCACATTGGTTGTTAAGTTTAACGTAGGTATAAGACAATCCAAGATTTTATTGGATTTTGGAGGTATAAGACACTTTATGGATGTTGTTAAATTTTGGGTATAAAACACTCCACTATTGTGGTTAAGTGTGGAGTATACAACAATCCACGATTTTTGTGTAATTTGTTGTTGAATTTGTTATATAAGACAATCCATGATTTTCATTGAATTTGAGGGGGTATAAGACTCTCCACAATTTTTGTTAGGTTGGGAGTATAAGACAATCCAAATTTGTTGTTAAATTTTAAATATAACGATTGTTATTCACTAAAGTGGTTTGAAAATCACGATTTCAATTGAATTTATGCAGAGAAAAGAGCGTCATGCTATGACAGTTTGAAATAATTATGTTATGGTAGAAACATATATTATGATCTTAGATTAGTCGGCATCATGTTTATGTTTGTTACGAACATAATATGATAATTTGTTGTCCCCAATCATGTTCAATCATATATTTCTCTGCGTGTTAAGAGCCATTAATACAATCCAGGATTGAGTTTAAAATATAAGATAACCCACCCATCATATGAGGATTGTTAGGATCATAATATGATAATTTCTTGTCCCAATCATGTTCAATCCTATACTCTTCTGCGTTTTAAGACCCTAATATTTACGATTCTTGTCTATTTAAAATATAAGATAACTCACCCATCATATGATGGATTGTTAGGATCCATAATATGATCATTTCTTGCACCCAATCATGTTCGCTCATATATTTCTCTGCGTTTTAAGAGACATTAATACAATCCACAATTGTTGTTGAGTTTAAAATATAAGATACCCAACTATCGATATAAATTGTGTGTCAACTGTCTTCTATAGGGTATTCTTAAGAAAAACTTGAAATATGATGTACAAACCTAGAAAAAAAAAAACAAAATTTAATAAAAGAAAAATAATAAGAAAAAATGTGTGAACGTGCTTTTAACATTTAATTGTTTACATGTAAAAAAAAAACAACGACCACAATCATCTTTTAATATATATTTTTGTTTTGGATTCAAATCATTTTGTTTGTATCCGTAAGTAGAACTTCTAAGAATAGAAAAAGAGCGGCTTTAACGTTCATAACACGTTATATTTCAACTTTTAACACAAATACAACAAAATGAACCTAAAAAGATGCTATCAGTAGTGTCAAGCTTTTGGATTGCAACTTGTACATCTCCTGGGTTGGTTTTTTTAAAATTTTTTTATTTATTTTTTTGGTGTGTAAAATGATTGAGTGCGTAAAGATGCGTAAGCTATTCGTTGTTGTGTTGAATGTAGAACCGCTTTATATATATTTTTTAAGTTTTGAATGTATTTTTATACATTGTATTGTAAATGTACCTTAATATATTATATCTGCATACTAGATAAATGATACCATCATTATAACAACGCACTTGTGTTATGTCAAAAATGTCATCCAAATGTAATGTATCTTATAAAGCGGTCTTTTTGTTGTCAGAGTTTCTAAAAAAAAAA
>CM037855.1:11094135-11130922 GCA_021234595.1 Delia radicum | reverse complement strand
CTCGAACAAAAGCAAACCCGAGTAAATTGAATACCCTAGTATAAACCTATTTAAAGTAATAGAAATCAAACTGTGCAATAGGAATCAAATCGTTTTCTATTTAATTTAATGTTGTTTCTACTTGATTTTTAAAGTTTTTTTTCTCTGTATCAAAAAAATGTTAAAGTTCCTTTAGTAAATTTTCCACATTTTACTCATTGTAAGTTTTGTGTACATTTTTCCTAATTATGTAATTAATTAAAATAAAATTTACACTTTAAATCTAGTTAGCGAAGTGTATTAAAAACCAGCAATTTTATAATTGTTTGCCAAAATCTTAAGCAGTAAAAGCTTTAATAATTCATTAGAGTTTTAAGTACTTTCTGAAATGGCACTTATTTAATTGCAAAAAAAAAAACACTACAATTCATGTTATTACGTCGCATTCAAATGTGTAGTTTTGAAAAATTTAATTAACTAAACTCATACCTAAGAATTAGCATAAAAAATTGTAGTTAGTAGAAAACTTTAGAGTTAACGAAGCATTACAAATAAATAAAGATTAGAAATTATATATTTAAATTTTATGTAAGCAAAAGATACATAATAAGGGTATTCACGAAGAATAAAAATAAACAAAAACGCAACAATAATAATTTTAATCGGCACAGTTTAAAGCACGAAGCGTGGCAAATAAAGATTAGGAATAGAGTTTAATAATATACGTGCTGAACACATATAAAAATATTAAGGATATTCATAAACAAAGCATTGTATTTTCAATATATACTAAAGGGTATACAACTTAGTTACAGTTTTCATTTCAATTTCAAAAAAAAAAAAAAAAAAAATGTATTTAATTAATTTTGAACTAATTCCATATAGATTTTTTTCAATTTATTTTCAAAGTATACATTTTTATAACCCATTAGTAAGTAAAAATGTCTGTCTGTTTTACAGTTTATTTGCTTTTGTTGTTTTAGTTTAATAGCATTTCATTCAACATTATTTAATTGACAATATTTATATTGCTTGTTGATTTTTTCTATATGTATTCAATAAAATGACCCAATTCATAAAGACAATCTTAATAACTATGTACTCGTAGTACTCTGCTAAACAAGTGTTCCATGTGTGTGGTCCGGTTGCTTGCCAATATGCCAGTTGTATGAACTCATATCCATACTTGAGTATTTGTAGGTATATTTGCAAACAGATTATTGTAATACATAACAATTCAAATATAAAAATAATAAAAAAAAAATTAACAATTTTCAGTTCAATTTAATTAAAATGATCAGAATTCATGGGAAAAATTAATTTAAATAAAAAAAATTTAAATCTGGTTTAAATAATTTTTAATTGATATAAATTGGGGGGGGAGTTTTATTAGTTGGCAAAACATATTTAAGCAGAGATTTAGTATGATTTCAAACAGCATAAAAAATTAAAAATTAAATTAAAATTTTGTTAAAATCAAAATTTGTAAAAAAAATTTTTAAGCAGAGATTTAGTATGATTTTAAAAAGCAACAAAAAATTAAAAATTAAATTCAAAATTTGTTAAAATCAAAAAATTTAAAATATGTTTACAAAAATCACAATTCCTATTAAACATTCTGTAGATATTAAAGAAAACTACGCTAGGGAAAAAAGACACGCACATCAGGGTGCGGACATGTCCCAAGGTGGCAGGATTCAGTGCTTGTTCGGACTTTTTATTTAAATGGCGCCGAAGTTATTTAATATATTTATACACCTTGTGACGTATGAGGTGGGTGTGTCATTAAATTGATTTTGAAATAAATTTTGAAAAAAATAAACATACAAAATTAACATCTTACACAAAAATTAAAAAATTTTAAAAGTCTACTTGCTTACAAGATAAATGCTCTACCGCCATAGCTTATGTTGGCTGGCTAACAGCAAAGTTTCATGTGTGCTCCTGTTTACAATGAAATTCAAACCATATTTTTGGAACAAAAAACAACCATAAATTTAAATTGTGTTTTGTTTCCAATTGAACATTTATAATGAAAGACAATGATCAAAGTAATTGGCTATAACCAGTGGGTTTCAATACTACTCTATCTGCTCATTTTTTTTTTTTTGTTAGTTTTTGTACAATTTACTGTTTAAATAATAAATTTTACATGGAAATATGACTTGAAACTTAATATCTTTGGTATTAGAGAGCAAAAATCGGGTGGGGGAGATAGCACAAAATTTATTGGCTCAATGGTTTTCTCCTCCAGTCCGTCTAAAGACCGTCTTCGCTGAGGAAAGTTTTTCTGTGTGAGGGAGTTTCTCCTATGTGATAAACAGTTTAGTGGCTGCACTGAGTAAAGTTTTTCCATTTTCCGATTTTTTCAAAATAATTTATTTTGTTGTAATTTAAATGTATTTGTAAGTGTACACTGATAATAATACATGCATAAAAATACCAATAAATGTTACAACATTAAAAGCTTTCGTAAAATAAACCAATATTTATTCATTTTACGAAAGTTTTGTTGTTTTTGTTGTTTTTTTTTTTTTTTTTTTAAAGGGAAGCAACACTCAGGAAATTCTTCCTATTAATTAATGTGTTGCTTTCTTTGGAAAGGGGATAGTGGAGAGATGAAAGGTGGTGAAAGATGAAGGGCTTCAAACATGGCAACACTGTAATTGCGCGAGATGATATGTCGAAGAACAGTTGTTGCTCGCCACCGGATGTAGAGTTGGCGTACTTATTGAAGATTTTGGTTCATAGCCCTGATTCATTATTTTACTTCGGTGGTTAAGTGCTATGGAGGGAACACCGAAGGTGGGAGCTACGATACATATGAGGGATATAAAACTCATGCAGTACTTTTCCTAATTTGATGTTGCCGTGAATCGAACCTATGACCATCTGTGTAACAGTCCAACGAGTAGTTTTAGCATGGATTATTATGAGTGTAGAGGACGCTATGTATCATAGCTCCTAAAAATAATATAACTTTTAAAATTCTGAGGAAATTTCTTTCATTAGAGTACCCACACTTTTTTATTACTATGCGTACCGGTTTTTGAGCCCCAGCCTCCTTAACCGAAAATAAAAAAAAATTTGTTTAATTTCTTGTTTTTTTTTTTGAGAACTCTCCATAAAGTGCAGTTTAGCTGAAGAATTTTCTGAATGTTGCTTATATAAAAAAAAAACCTTTTAATTTAATATTTTTTTGAGTGAAAATTAGTCTATAAAAAATTTTGGTCTTCAAAGTTTAGTAACGTCATGATGATTGTTAGGAAAAGACGCTAACTACGTGCTTGATTACTAAGAAGACAAGAATGGAGCAAAATTGATGATTAATAGGTTTTTTGTTAAAGTTCTGCTTATTTTGGAGGCTCTAGCTTTTGTAAAACATCGGGTTCTGATGAGATCTTTAGCCAGATCGAAATACTAGTATCAGCCTAGCTAATATGTTTGATTTGCTTTAGTTTTGTAAATATGCGGAGGTTGAAAGCTGGTTGTAAATTGAAAATAACATAAAAATCATCTCGATGTATGTATATAAAAACAAAAAACTAATTTAACTGTAAAAAATTTAAATTTGCAAAATATCTTCAATCAACTAGGATTCATATTCCATCAATGTTTTAAATTTGTTTCTAATATTTCCAATAAAGAGCGCTTTAAGAAAAGAAAAAAAAATCCATAAATTTCTTAAAGAATTACTACCTTATAGATCTGCAAAGTTGTAAAACAGCCAGCAGATCTATGACGTATCCTTAAAAGTTAAAGGAAGGTTTTAAAATAAATTTTTCACAAAAATTTTTTTCATAAAAAAATTATGAATTAATAAGTAAAATAGTGGAAAAGTGGAAAAATTAAACGCTTTTCAAAATATTGAAATTGAAAAAAAAAAACTCAAATAACTATAACTTTTGAACCACTAGCTAAATCTTGTTCATTTTCAGAACAAATTTGTTTAACAAAGTATTCCCAATACAAATTCGGAAAACCTTTCCTCAAATTAAAGGCATTATTTACATGAATACATCTAGTTTGGCTTAGATTTTATATTTTTTTTTTTTTTGGAATATTCAAGGTTCTTGATAATATTCCCCTATATCTCAATACTTCTCTTAAACCTATAATCACCTTCAGAGTATTATTACTGTAACTCCCATACGTAAATCTAACATTGCATTGGTAATTATGAAATTTTATTAACAAAAAACAAAAACTTCCCTTGAACAGTCTCTAAGCAAATCAATCATAATTTTGTTGTATAGTGAGTAAGTGCATTGTATAAAAGGCTTAACTTAAGAAAGAAATATATATAACCCATCCCACAAGCTAATACTACATAAAACCTCAAATGTAATTTAAATTAATTACAATTTAATGTGTAAACTGAAAAAAATAACATAAAATAACAAACAATACAAATTATACACAGACAATAAAACTAACAGTGTATTTTTTTTTTAATTTTTTTGCAAAATAACTGACATTTTACTATTGTTATCTTAAGAAAAAAAAAAATTCAGTGCTAAAAACAGTACATACAAATTTGCAAACATAACAAGACAACAGAAAACAATATATCTCATATTCATTCATATAAAACAAATGAAATCTTTTTTAAAAATCTCAGCAAAAAATGTTATAATCATAAAAATCAACTGTCCTGAAGATGATAAAACTTTTTTAAAATCAAAATTTTGAGACATCATTTCGCTCATTTACTGCAAGAACGTCACAACTCAAAAAAACATGATTTTGAGTTAATGACGCAGAATTATTCGTGATATTACGTATCATATTGTGTAAAAAGTCTAATTGATATCTTGTATTGATCTCGTATTGATCCTCTTGAGTGAAATTATGTAGTTATTTTTTTCTTCATGGTGGGAGTAAATTGAAAACTTTAAACTCGTTTTCTGCAAAAATCTAAGTTTTTGAGTTATGACCTTATTGCAGTAAATGATCAATATATTAAACTTATGTTTACTAAGTTCTATTGTAGTAAAGCTAATGAAATATGAGTCTAAATGAATCTAATCTAATTGTGTGACCATGTGTCAATATAAATAATTTTCAAACTTTTAAGATATATTCTCGATATATCTCTCATATTATCTAATAATGATAAAGTCGCAATATAGTCTACAAATTCTATGTTTATGGTCGGCGCTGCACCGAAAAGTTTCTGGGTTCATTTCCCAGCTTTTAGTAGTCTGATTTTTCGGCTTAAAGCTAAATACTATTAAAAAGTAAATACATCTAACATTCGATTTAGATAATAGATGCGCTCCTAAGAAAATCATATAAATTGAATTTGAAATTTTTTGTATTGAAAATAGTGTTAATCGAAAAGTACATAAAACGCTAATACATGTATAGATTTGTTTAATATTTTACAGTATATTAACAGAGATAACTGCAAACTAAATATAAAAATCCAAGCATTAATTTACAAGTACTCCTAATTAATCCATCATTATTTTCTTATACTAATCTAAAACTCAAAGTTTTCTTTAAGAAAAACTAAAATAATGCGTTCCCGAGTAAAAAAGGTCGCAGGGCAAATGCAAATAGGCACAAAAACAAAAAAATATGCACTTAAAATTCAAAAATATGCACTAAAAGTCAAAAAAAATGTTTCGATTTTTAAAAATCGATTTATTACTGGAGAGATTTGGTATGAAATCCTATAGAAACGGCAAATAAATGACAATGGCCCAGTAAATGTATTAACACATTATAATTTGGCATCAGCAATAGTTATATTTGCCTGACGAAATCGATTTTATAAGCAGTCAAATAATTATATTATTACAAATATAATGTCTTTTTTCAACTACTTATTTTTTCATTACTGATAAGTATAATGGTAAGCCTTATTGTTTAAAATCTTGTAACCACATATATTCCTAGTTGTTGATAAGCATACAAGTAACTACTTATTTTGGTAACTACTAATTTTTTATTATTTTTTTGTAATGCAGCGGGTAAGCGAGAGTACAATTCTTTAGTCAGAATTAATGGGCATTACCATATAAGTAGTTATTTAAGTACATATTTCTTCAAGACAAGTACCTATTTTTAAAAACTTTAGCTAAATAACTAACGTAAGAAACAGAAAAAATTAGTTCAACTGAATTAAAACACGTTTAACAGAAATTTTTGCTAACTTTTCTTTACGAGTGAATAGTTTTTGTATTTTATTTATAAATGTAGCCTGAATATGGTTGTACAACTGAGTTTATTGGATGTTATCACCAAAATACGCTTTTCAATTCGGTTGGCACTTTATTTCTCTGTGTGTAGTTTCAGTTTAATTAATAATTTTTTATTGGTTAAAAAAAAAAAAAAAAAAAAAAACAAGTATAACACAAAATTTAAAAAATTTTGGTTTTAAACTCTCCGCAACAAAACAACGGCCAACCACAATGAATCAATTATTTACTCACTAAATAATTAAGATTTCTAGATTTTCTTTATATAAACATATCGCCTACCTAGTTCAAAAGTGGCTCAACCCAAAATTTTTCGTTTTTCAGAAATCGAAAAAAATATTTGCATCTTTATACCAATTGAAACATAAAGTAAGACAACTTTTTTCCAGCAACAGATAACAACAACAAAATACACTGATATTTTTTTATAGATAAACAAGTGTATTGTGCATAGTTTAAGCATATAAACCCAAAAAATTAAAATTTGAGTTAAGTCACTTTTGAACTGGGTGTGCGATATTTTCCCTTTAAGTGAATTAGGCTTTTTGCTAAGAAACCCATATCCTGGCCCACAGTGCAACGCTCAGATTGTTTTTGAACTGTTCGATTTATATGCAAGAAAATAATCTATTAGTCTTACCAGACTTATGACATATAATATTTGTGCATGATGGACATAAGGACGTACCCAAAATGTCTTGATTATGTATGAGGTATGAAATCTTTGAAATATTGAAGGAAAGTGAAAATAATAATAATAATATTTGCCAAGTAATGGTTTATTTACTGAACCAAAATAAATTTTGTTAGGTTTTTCTGGTAGCAATTGTTATTTATGTTAAAATGTTGTCTTATAATGGTGGCTATACCAGAGAAAAAAAAAATGGTAACAATACCAAATCTAAGATAAATTTAATTATAATGCCAATGACGCATTGATCACGAATTTTTAATTACACTTTTGCATTTAAAGTGAATTTGTTTTATACATATTGTTGGCTAACAACAAAATTAACAAATGTTTGTTTGTGTTATTAAAAAAAAAAAAAACAAATTGTTACTGTTAATCAATACAAGTATTTGAGATTTAACTACAACTTCAACTTCAGCTTCAGCTTCAGCTTCAGTTTTTTTTTTTTTTTTTTTTTTTTTTTTTTTTGTTGGTAAAAAATGAAAGTTTAATTTTAATGTTTACTTAATTTAGTTTGAAAAGAGGGGGAATAAAAAGTTAAGATAAATTTGTTAAGATTAGTTTATTAGCAACGAAGCAGAAAGCTTTTAAATTAATAGTTAGACATAATAGTTGCTAAGTTTAGGCTTTTGTTACAAAATTTCTACAATATACCACTAATTTTCATCTTCATTTTGTTAAGACTTAAACATTATTTTTTATATAAAATATTTCAGTTTTTATCTTTTTTGTCATCCTATAAAACTAAATTTTAAAACATTACAATAAAAAAAAAAACAAATGACTTTAATATCCCCCATTTAGCTTTTTTTTTTTTTTGAACAAAAGCCAACCATTACCACCTACTTCTTGTAAGTCGTATTTACCTTCTCCTTATACTCTTTGGAACACTTTATAGTATTACTTTGCATTCATTGTGGTAGCGGTGCTGTGTCCATTATAGCCAAAGAAAGTGAAACACACCACTAAAACGTTCAATGACTTTATTACTTTAAAACCTTTATGAACGAAAATAAAAAAAAAAAATAAAAAAAAGTGCACCGTAAAGTAAAATATATGAAAAAAATGTGCATGATAATATGATGGTCTAAAGCTATTTAAGCAGCTATTTTAAAGAATTTTTTCCTTAAAAAGACGTTTCATGGGTGCCAATAAAAAATAAGAAGTAAATATTGTAAAGCTTTGCTTTAGTGAAAGATAATCTAAATGATGAGATTTAATGTTGGTAATATTTAAATCTGTGAATATTTTTGTGTATATTTATATTATCTGTGACAATTTCCGCTGTCTGTTCCCTAAAAATATGCATTCTACAATATGTACTAAAATACAAATAACTAAAAATGTTAGTTTTTGAAAAACTACTAGTTTAGCTAGATAAACTAACATGCATAAAACAACTGACACAAATTGACAAAAACAACTGATTTACCATATATTTTTACTTTTCTAGAACCATGTAGAAATAGAAATATGTACACTCATAATCATTATCAAAACTACGAAAACATTTGTAAAATGAAAAAATATGCATGAAAAATTAAAAAAATATACGTTTATTTTACAAAAATTTTGGTTATTTAGACATTTTTTCGTATTTTTAAGCATGTATTATTATCAGTGTATATTAGGGTAATAACTTTTTCCATTTTTTGCAAATATCAAATCTTCCCAGACAAAATCCTGTAGGGCATGGACAAATATTAAGAACTGCGTTTTCAGTTTTTCGCTATCGTTAAAAAAGGTTACGCACCAAACGCGTTAAAGTTTTGAATCAAACAAATTAAAAAAAAAAAAACTTTTTTTGATGCCTCAACGTCTGACCATCACATCTATATAATTAAGGCATGCTGATTTCAATAGTAAAGTCCGTTTTCGAGTCAATGGAATAGTTTTCTTCTAAATTTGCTTACTTACATATGTATAAACCATATTTTAAAAAAATTGTTGTTAAAAAAAATTTAAAAAATATATATTAAAGGCATTTTAGAAATCGCTGTCGGTGCGTAAGATTTTTTTACCAAATTGAACTGAAATAGTTTTTTTATCATTAATACAATATTTGCCATTAGAAAACCCCTGTGGAGAATGTTGTCCAAAAAAAGTTATCACCCTAGTGTATATATATGTAAGCATTCCTTATTTGTTAAAATTAAAATTTTTAAAGCAAGAACATCTTAAAAAAATTATTCTGTACAATCATTGTTTAATTTTAACACGTGCCGCACTGAGATTGAAAATTAAAACAGCGGAGACAGAAAAATACAATCGGCACAGTAATGGCAAAGCGTCGGCAATGGTCGGTTAAGCGTTGGCAGAACGTGGTATTAACAATCTTGAGAATATTGTCTTGTTACCCGATTGATAATAGCAGCCAACCGTTGGTTGCCACCATTGGTATAACGTTGGAAAATAAACAAAATTGGAACTTTCCAAAGAATCTAATTTTAATAAATATTGTGAAATGAAACACGAACCCTTAAAAATCAGTAATCCAGTTCGGTCTTTGTCTTTTAAATAATTAATTGCTGATTAAACGAGTAAAATGTAATAAAGAAATTTAAAAAAAAAAAATAATTATGATACTAAATCGTTGTAATATTGGTAAAAACAATAGGGTAAAAACAATATGCGATGACACATCACTTGCTTTACAAACAAATTTGTGTTTTTTAGTACAATACAATACTTGCAAACTTTGGTAATTTCTTACAGGAAGGGTTTTACAAAAATTACAAGGGCTTGCCAGTACTACTTTTTTTTGTACGGTTGGCATTTTCTACCTGGGTGTGTATACATGGAGACAAACTATTTTTTTAAAATTTTATAAAAAGATAATTATGTTTGTAAAAATTTATAAAAATCCAAAATCGGTTAAGAACTAGCCCAGTAGTAAAATAATGCGCCAGGCCACTAATGTGCCAATTATGATACAATTATATCTATGATTTTATACAATTATATATCGTTGTGTATTGCTTTATGTGACTGCAAATCTATATTGATATGAATATATAAAAATATTTTTTATTATATAAATTATATTAGGCAAATCCACCATTTTTTCGGATCAGACTATACATATTTGTGTTAACAAATATATGAGCAAATCAAATTTGGTACGGGAAGTGGTGCATCTGGTTAATATAATTTTATATAATTAAATATATTGTGATATAATTATATGAAAATTAACCTAATATACTAACATACTACTTAACATACTATAATAAGCATACATGATTATATATGGGGTTGTGTATAATCATATATAGGCCGTAAATAATCATATACTGCCATAAAACCTCAAATTTCGTATTTAAAGTTGTATGATCATACATGAAATTATATGTGGTTGTATGTAAATCTATGCATGGGCATATATTATAATGTAATTTAATATATGATCATATCTAAGCAGATTTATGTTTATATGTATTCCAATTTTCTTAGGGATATTTCAAAAACTTGAATTTTTTGAAAATGTAAGTAAATATTGTATGTTTTTAAAAATTGGTTTAATAGCAGTGAAACAGCAGACATGCAGTTATCACACTACATTAATAATTTTTTTAGGAAAACTACTCCTAGTAAAACTTATCGATTTCGTTAAATATCAATTTTTAAAACTCTGAACCCTATTCCATTGATACTACTACAGAAGAAAACTGCACAATCATACGTGTATAGTTGACAGTAAATGTAAGGAATACTGAAAAAGAAATTGTTTGAAAAAACAGCTAAAGTTAAGCTTTTTCATACCTTCTACAAAGGTACGTCTACTGCAAAATACAAAAAAAAACTATATACAGAGACGATTGTTATGGCATAACTGCCGCAGTTTAGTTAGCAACTTGTCATTAAGTTTTATTGTTATTTAAATGACGCTTTTTTTATAGCAAAAGTTTAATAAGGCGTTTAGATTACAATTTACATTTTATTGATTTATCTAATAAAGATTTCACTTTGTAGCAATCTATATCTAATCGATAAAATTTTCACTAAATTCAATAAAAATCTGTAAACTGAATATTAAAAAGTCCCTAAAATGTGTCGAATTAATATCAAACTCACAGTATTTATCGTACTAAAAATGTTCTCACTCTCTGTAAACACCTTGTGCCTGCAAACAGGAAACATCCCATTTTTAAGGAAAGCCAAAGCTAAATTGAACAAATTTTTGCTCAAATCATAACAAATATTTCGAAAACTGTCAGCAGCAACATTAAAATAAGTCAATTTGTCAATTTTAAGTCACGAAAAATATTCATTTTCCTATTAACAGCCACAAGTTATATATTATTTATCAGAGAGTATTGTAATCTCTTTATTTTCAAAACTCTTTGCTATAAGATGCAAATAAAACATGAAACAACTTTTTTAAGTTTTAAAATAGTGGGTTCTTAGATATTCACAAATTTAGACAAATTGATTAATATATTATGGTATTTATTATAACTAAACTGAATTTAGGATAGGCTAGGAATTTGACTTATGCCGAGCTTTAGGATGTGGATTATCTTTAATCGTAGTTGAACACAGTTTGTAACTAGAAAACTGCTATTGGAATTGTGTATATTTTTCTTTATTTCAGTAAAGACCGAAATTCTGAACTAGAAAATGCTGTTCCGGCAAATGTTTGTTATTAAAATTGGCAATGATGGACAAACTTCGTTGTCGGTTTAGCTAAGCGAAGTTTAACTGCCTTCCCATAAACCTAAGCCTACGTCTATAGAAAATTTCATGGAAAATTTTGAAAAAAAAATACTAGAACTAGCTCCGAATATTTAGTGCAATATAACACATTTTATCAAGATTGGGATTTACTATTTTCTTAGTTTTTTAAAGCTAAGATGCTTATCAATCGACTTAGAAAGTTTCAGAGTGCTACTTGGGGGTCTTTTCTTTTTAATATTCATAAAATATTATGTATTGCAAGTGTTCGATTAAAATTCAAATATTTCTTTTGATATTACTATACGTATACTTATTAGTAATTATATTATTGTTAACAATACGTATTTGTAGTGTGTCTGTAGAACAAATATTTGTGTTCAAAGAAATTTTGAATAATAAAATATTGTACCTGAATATCAGTTTGGATTTCGGAATAAACATGGAACACCTGAGCAGTGTCATCGTTTAGTTAATGTAGTTAGAGATTCACTAGAGAAAAAACAGTTCTGCTCTGCTGTATTTTTAGATGTAAAACAAGCTTTTGATAGAATTTGGCATCAAGGTCTTCTTTTTAAATTAAAGAAGGGTCTTCCTGCTCCCTTTTTTTAATTTTAAATTCTTATCTACAAAATCGGTCCTTTTACGTAAAAGTAAATAACGAAATTTCAAATGTTTGTGAAATTAAAGCAGGCATTCCACAGGGTAGCATTTTGGAGCCTGTTCTTTACACTATTTATACTTCAGATATGCCTTTGGATGTTGATGTTATTGTTGCTACATATGCTGATGACACTGCCTTAATAGCAAGTAATGAGTCAAAAGAGGAAGCCTCAAACTTGGTCCAGAGACACCTTAACAACATTGCCTCTTGGTTGAAAATATGGAAAATTTGTGTAAATGCAGAAAAATCTCAACATATTACATTTGCACTGAGAAAAGGCGATTGTCCTAATATTTTTCTCAATGACGAAGAAATTCCAAAATCCGATTGTGTAAAATTTCTTGGTATGCACTTAGATAGAAGATTAACGTGGAAAAATCATATAAAGAAAAAAGAGATCACTTGGACTTAAAAACAAAACGAATGTATTGGCTATTAGGTGGAAAATCGGAATTAAGCCTTAAAAATAAAGTTTTATTATATAAAACTATTTTAAAACCCGTACGGACATATGGCATACAACTCTGGGGTACCGCAAGCAACTCCAACATCGAAATTCTTCAACGGTATCAATCAAAAACACTTAGAATGATAGCAGATGCGCCTTGGTACATAACTAACAATCACATTCACAAGGACTTACGTATACTAAAAGTTAAAGAAGAAATAAGTAATTTTAGCTCCAGATATATGGAAAGGCTTAGTAATCATCCTAACCCGCTTGGAATAAGTCTGTTAGATGACAGTAATGAGGTAACAAGACTTAAAAGACACCATGTTCTAGACCTTCCTTTTAGAAAATAAACATTGTTAATTTTTGTAAATATGTATAAATGAAATAAATTAAATTATATATAGATTATCCATGTATATATACAAATTTTTTAGATGTTTAGTCTCAGTGGAGATAAAACCTATGTTAACCTATTGTAAAATAGATTGCAAAGAAATATTTGAAAAAAAAAAAAAAAAAAAAACTAAGCCATCTAATACGCTAAGGACTTTCTGAGTCCATAGAAAATATCTAAAAAGTTAATAGTCCTAATTTAAAATAAATTGAGTTATCTTTTACACTGCTTATTAGAAGCTAGTTCTTAATTTTAATTTTTATTTTATTCAAATCAAGTGTAAAAGATTGTTTTTCTAAAAATCCCAAGATAAAAAACAGCTGTAAAAAAAAGCAATTTTAAATATGTCAAATTATTTACAATAGAGTTATATAGAAACTTTTTTATTATTTTTTTTTTTTTTGTAGCAGTTTTGTACTTTTTAACTCTTAATCCAAGTTAAACACTCATAAATTTCGATTATAAAAAATAATCTAAAACTTTTTCTGTTCATCTAAACGCTTTATAATACTGACTACAACATGTGAGTGACTCTGCATATACTACATTCATATATTCAAGCATATTTTAAATTGTACAATAATTTTTTTTTACTTTCAGCCTGGAAAGGTAATACAATATCTTAACACCCTCCGTAAAAGAATGTGTAATAAAAATAAAACTATATATTTTTCCATAACTGTACAATACTATTTAATTTTTAAAGTTTAAATAAAAAAAGTCATATAGAAGCTAACAAATTATGGCGACTTTTGAAAACAAAAAATTTAGAAATAAAACTTTCCTTTAAAAAAATATATGCAAACATTATTTTAAAAAAATAATGCACATTTAATAAAATGTTAAAGATTTTTAATGAAAATGCCATATTATATGAAGTGAGGATGTTTATTCAAGAAATGGAAGAAAATTCTACATTTGATATGCGTATTAGAGCAGCTAAGCAGGATATGCCCTGAAAAAAGGACATAATTTGGGTAAAATCAGACCAAAAAAACAGTTGACTTATAAAATACCAGTAAAAAAAAGAAAATCCAAAGCAGAGTTGGCAGAAATATTTATAGAACTAATTTTGAGGAAATAAAATCTTACATTTTGACTACCTGAATCAATTTTGGAACCTGTTCTATGAAACGTGTGGTAAAAGAACATATTCTGGAAAAAATAATTCCCAACAATTTTGCTGGGTTGGATTGAATTTAACCCATTAATGCCTGACCCCCGATTCCATTGTCCAAAATCGATGAAATTTCACACATTCTTTACTAAAGGTTTTGGAAGTTATTTGATATAATTTTCTTTTCGATTTCCCATACTTGGGACTTATGAATTAACCACTGATATAAAATAATTCCTCTGTGGTTTTTTAATTAAATTATTTTGTTATGCTCTTTCATGTAAAACTCTTCATTTTTACTTAAAAATAATCGATATTTCAAGCAAGGGTACTTCATAAAACTGTAAAATACGTATTTTACTGGTCATGTCATGAAATCATACATGTAGCCCTAGTGAGTGCTCCTACCCAGCTACAAATATTTTGCACTTTAAAAGAATACCTAACACTATTAGCCAACAATAAAGTTTTCCGATGTGTCGCCTTTCCAATTTTTCAGAGGCAATTTCAATTCTTTCTTTCAATTTTCAGAATATGTAAATTTGCAGACAATTTAACAGATAATTACCAACTCCCAATTTTACAACCAACATTTTCCTAAAGTATTTTAATCCTTTCTCCACCTAACTGTAAAAATCAATTTGATGCAACTCTTACCTGGATTTAGCTACAATTTTTTTAAGATGGCTCCTTTTTGGGTATTTAAATACCCAATAGGCAGGAATGGGTTAAGAACGAATATGATATAGATACTAAACCTCTTTTGACATAGTCAGATTTTTTTTTGTATTAATTAATAATCATATAATTACAAATTATATACTATTACCCTAACCGAGCACTAGCTAATATGGCTTTCGGCTCGTTGTATCGAAAACAGACCAGTGCCTCTGATGGGAATCGAACCCACGACTCCAGCACTGATAAGCCAGCACGCTATCAACTAGCCTACCGGGGCGCACTAGTCAGATTTATTTTTCCACAACCACCAAATTGGGGCTTATCATTACGATCTACTTCTTTTCGTAAAGATTTTGAAAACTACGAGTAAATTATTTTTTATGAAAATTTATGACTCATTTTTAGGCACGATTTTCTTCAATATTTCTAATAAATCACCTTAGAACGTGTTCAATTATTACAATAAACTGTTAGTATTATTTAAATAGTTTTTCAAAACAATACAAACATCATTTTCAGAAATGTGCTTAAATAGTTACCTTTTAAGCCAATAATTGAAACTTTTTTTTTTAGGAAATTTGTCATTTTAAAATCATGTTAAACAAAATCTAAAGCGTTCAGTCATTAAGAAAAAAATTTCATAAAAAATATGACAGTTTCATTAGAAAACCTACTACGTCAATGTCAAAATTGTATAACAAAAGACATGTTAAAATAGTACATGACAAGTTTAAGGTAAATTTTGAATGAGAAACTTTAAATAAAGTTCAAATAGAAAAAAAAGGGTAGAACAAGTTGTAAGTAAACGTAGACCGCAAATGAAAGAAAAAAAATATTAAAATCTACTACATGTTTCACATTTCAAAATACTATTGCATTATAGGGGGGATATTTAGGAAAATAATAGAGTTTAGAAGAAAACCAACAAAAATAAAATGACAAAAATAATAAAGACATATGAATATGAAAATAATATTAAAAAAAAAATTATGAAAATTATAAAAAGTTAAGAACGAATTTTATGAACCCTACAACCTTATATTTCTCGTGTAAACCGACTAATGTGGAAATTATCTCGACTGACATGACTTTTTCATTTTTGTAAATAAAAAAATTTTAAGAAAATGAAAAAAGAGGGAAAATCTTTAACTGCTGTAGAAAAAATTCACCGCTTGCAACGATAGGAGAAAGATCAGAAATATTTAAAGAACTTTTGTCTACAACTTTTTCAAGAGGAAAATCATGAGATTAATGTAAGGATTCATTTTTTACTTTCCGTTTACATTTTGTTTTTAAATAAAACAAAACAAGTGTAAACAATAAAAGGAGAATAAAAACAAAAAGCGTGAATTGTATATCTACTAAAGGTAGAGCTTGCACATAACGAACAAGTTTCCAATTTATTTTTGATCAATGGTGATAATTTTTAACTTCAAACTCATATATTAGTTCTTATTTAGTGGGATAACTAGGTTATATGAATGTTTGATGTTTTGCATGGGATTGTCACTTCTTTCAAAGCGTGTTCTGATCATGGGAACCTAGAAAATAACCGAAATTGATCTATCAACACATTCCTGAAAGTGGTCAATCAATAAATTTGAAAACAAAAACTCTATAGATAATTTGTTAGGACCAATACTCTAATAAAGAAATATAGATTATGGCCTCGAACTTGAATAATTTCCTTTGATTAATTTTAAATTAAAAAAATTTAATATTTTAGAAGAAAAGGGTTACAAATATTCTGCGCTGTAAATCTAAAACTTCTTGATCTATATTAGGAAGTGGTGAAACAATAGTTTCGGGACTCTTTAGTTTTATTTGTTTAAACAAGTTGTATTTTTTTAAACAAATTGTAGACTTTTTTCAGTTTTGAACCCTCAGCCTGTCTGAAGAAATTAATGCGGATTGTCTAAGAAAGCAATAGTGAACTATTCTCGATTTTTGTAGACTTTTAAGATTGTTGTTGAATTTCTAGTATGATTTACTCTACGATTTTTGTTTAATGTGGAGTGAAAAGTAATTTTCTATTGTTGTTTAATCCACGATTGAACTTGAAGTATAAGGTAATCTACATTTGTTACTAAACTTGGAATTAAATATACTTCAAAATTGTTGTTAAATTCGGCAATACTACCTAACCTACAAAAGTTATTGTTGAATTTGCAGATTAACACAATCATTGATTTTTGTTTAATTTGAAATATAATAGAATTTTCGATTTTTATTGAATTTAGAGTACATCACAACCCTTGGAAGCTGTTAAATTTTGAGTGGCAGTAGAACCATGATCATTGACGTGTTTTGAGTATAAAATACTCCTCCATTCTTGTAGAACTTAAAGTACATATGATGAATTTCAAACATTTACGAAATTAATGGTAAATCGTTAAGGAATATAATAAAAAGGGTGTTCCCTGAGAAATAAAAGAGAAGGCCTCAATTAAACGAGAAGAAAAAGAATTACCAATTGACCCATTCACACATTCACACATTTTTTGAATATGAAAGTTTTTCAACAAATTTACTCCAATTCGTTTGTGATGTTCGTATTCCCTTACTAGTATATTAACATCACTTTATTATAGCTGAAACTACGTAAAATTACACCGCTTTTTAAATACAGTTCCCAAAACTTCATTACATGAAATGGCGCAAAAACTGTGAAAGTTTGGTTTCACTTGTAAACCAGCATACAAATTCTCACTAGGTAGCGAAATGCAAAATTCCATTTTAGCGAATGTATCTCATTTTTATTGGTTGAATCTGATGGTTAAAAACTATGAGCAAACAAGTAAAACGAATGATAAAACTCTTGTAAAATTGAAGTAGTTTTTTAATTTTTCGATTTTTAAATGGCCATCGCTTCCTTATGTGGAGAATTTACAACCTGAAACTTTGCATGTCTTTATTTTTAAGTCTGCTCTACCTAACCATATCCACTGCTTTTCTCAAGTAAAAATACTTTGAGAAATATTAGGCATCTAAAATATGTTTCAACAGGTGTCGAACATTTTTGAAGTAGATCATATAATTTTTAACTTGCGATTCCACGATTGCTGCTTAATTTGGGGTACAAGACAATCCACATTGGTTGTTGAGCTTAACGTAGTTATAAGACAATCCACGATTTTGATTGGAGTTAGGGGGTATAAGACATTTCATGAATATTGTTATATTTTGGGTATAAGACACTCCACTATTGTTGCTAAGTTTGGGGTATAAAACAATCCACGATTTTGATTGGATTTTGGGGGTATAAGACATTTTATGAATATTGGTAAATATGGTGTATTTAACAATATTCCACTATTGTTGTTAATTTTGGGGTATGAAGCAATCCATGATTTTTGTGTAATTTGTTGTTGTATTTTTGATATAAGATAATCCATGATTTTCATTTAATTTAATGGGGTATAAGACTCTGCACAATTATTGTTAGGTTGGGAGTATAAGACAATCCAAAATTGTTGTTAAATTTTAAATATAATGATTCTTGTTCACCAAAGTGGTTTGAAATCACGATTTCAATTGAATTCTCGTACAGATGAGAGCATCATGCTATGATAGTTGGAAATAATTATGTTATGGTAGCAACATATATTATGATCTTAGATTAGTCGGAATCATGTTTATGATTGTTACGAACATAATATGATCATTTCTTGTTCCCAATCAATTTCAATCATATATTTCTCTGCGTGTTAAGAGCCATTAATACATATCCACGATTGTTGTTGAGATTAAAATATAAGATAACCCTACCCATCATATGAGGATTGCTAGGATCATAATATGATAATTTCTTGTCCCCAATCATATTCAATACTATACTCTTCTTCGTGTTAAGACCCTAATATTTACGATTCTTGTGCTATTTTAAAATATAAGATAACTCACCCATCATATGATGATTGTTAGGATCATAATATGATCATTTCTTGCATCCCAATCATGTTCACTCATATATTTCTCTGCGTATTAAGATACCTTAATACAATCCACAATTGTTGTTGATTTTAAAATATAAGATATACCAACTATCGATATAAATTGTTTGTCCACTGTCTTCTATAGGGTATTCTTAAGAAAAACTTGAAATATGATGTACAAACCTAGAAAAAAAAAACAAAATTTAATAAAAGAAAATAATAAGAAAAATGTGTGAACGTGCTTTTAACATTTAATTGTTTACATGTAAAAAAAGAAAAACAACGACCACAATCATCTTTTTAATATATATTTTTGTTGGATTCAAATCATTTTTGTTTGTATCCGTAAGTAGAACTTCTAAGAATATAAAAAGAGCGGCTTTAACGTTCATAACACGTTATATTTCAACTTTTAACCACAAATACAACAAAATGAACCTAAAAAGATGCTATCAGTAGTGTCAAGCTTTTGGATTGCAACTTTGTACATCTCCTGGGTTGGTTTTTTTTAAATTTTTTATTTATTTTTTTTGGTGTGTAAAATGATTGAGTGCGTAAAGATGCGTAAGCTATTCGTTGTTGTGTTGAATGTAGACCGCTTTATATATATTTTTTAAGTTTTGAATGTATTTTTATACATTGTATTGTAAATGTACCTTAATATATTATATCTGCATACTAGATAAATGATACCTCATTATAACAACGCACTTGTGTTATGTCAAAAATGTCATCCAAATGTAATGTATCTTATAAAGCGGTCTTTTTGTTGTCAGAGTTTCTAAAAAAAAAAAAAAATAAAAAAAAACCTAAAACAATTCTTTAGAAATATAAAAATCCGTGAAAAATCAAACTTGTGGACTTTTTAAACTTTTTTTTTTTATATTTTTGTTTAAAATTAGAAAATTTGTTAACATTAGAATTGAGGTCAAAATGTTGAACATGTAACATTGCAATGTTTCTTGTTTCTTTGTAAATGAAAATGGCTTAACATTCTACAATATTTAGTAGTCTTAAATGGCTTACATAAAACATGCTAAATAAGATAGAAATTTGTTAGGAAGATTATATTTTACGCAAGATGTTAAAGTTTAATTTAGTAAAATGAAACAATTTTTGTATGCAGCCCATTACCAATTTGGAAAAATGCTAAAAATATTAATTTCCCTTTAGAGTTTTTTATGGACAATTTATAACATAAGAAAAATTAAAAATAAATTCAAAACTAGTTCTGAATAGTTTAGTTCATTAGATAACTCAATTTAGCGACTAACCGAACGAACTAGTTATTATTCTTTTATAAATTTAAATAGAACTCACATGGTTTTCTATCGACTATGAAAGATACAAATACAAAAAAGGAGTTTTTTAAATTAATTTTAAATGTTTCTTTAATTTGAGTTGGACATACTAAAATGTATACGAAATAAAGGACTTTTTAAAGATATATTCAACTGCTAACCAAAAATAAAAAATTTAAAAAAAAATCAAAATTTATTCTGAATTTCCTTAAATTATAATAAACGAGCTTACAATCCCGATTTTGCGGTAGGAGTAGTTTTAAATACCGGCATATATTAAGAAGAAAACTCAATGATTTTTTTAAGAAATTGTATTTTTAAACAAATTTGTTTTACATTTTTAAGTGGATGTTTTCTTTTTGTTTTAATTTTAAGTTACAGGTTTCTACTTTGAATTCCTTGCATAGGCCATTTAATTTTGAACTTCTTCCTTTTAATCCCCATTTATCCCAAGAATTTATAAAAATCAAAAATGATATTCCTCGTTTTGTCATAATAAATGTCTAAGCCCCAGAGTTAGCGGCTTTCTATCTCCAACAGTTTCTGGATACTTTTTCATTAAAAAAAACCCCCCGTTCCCAGTTGGAGTGCTTAGAAATTACCTCTACGCTGGCAAGGGAATCTAAGAGTCAAATTTTAAGTTCATTACTTTAACGCTTTTGGCAGGCCAATACTTTTCCCCATTTATAGCAACGCATTTCGCTTATAAAGCCCCGCATGTACAGTTTTAACCACTTTTTGACAAATGAGTATTTTTGTTTATTTTTAACTGAAATAAAATGTAATTAACACTATCAATAAAAACAATTGATTTATTATTTATTTTAATACTTTCAATTCTTAAAAATTTGGTGTTTTTTTTTTAAAAAATTTCGACTAAATATTTCAATAAATAGGAAAAGACAATATTAGTTGTGTATCTCGTTTTTCGCTCGACGGAAAACTTTGAAAAAAAATATTTATTTCTACTTTCACATTTTTGCAATTAAAATAACTTTACTGATTTACTTCTTAACAAATTAATTAGCAGCGGTTACTAAGGTTCATTAATCTTATGTATAAATCTAAATATTTGTACATTTTTTAATATCAATCAATTTCTACACACAGAGAAATAAAGTGACAACCGAATTGAAAAGTGTATTTTAATGGTAACAACTTATAAATTCAGTTAGTACAATTATATTTATATTAGATTTTTGAATATTTTAGGTGTTGTAACTAAAATTCAGTTGAATTAACCGAACTTTGTTGTAAAAACTTATGTTCAGTTGCACCAACCGGTTGAAATTAATTATAACCGAATTTGAGTAGTTGTAACCGAATTTCAGTTGGCAAATAGCTAAATTTTTCTCTGTGTGTATGTGACGCAATATCTGATTTAGTTTCATTCCAAAAATGGGCCCATATATTTGTATCTATTTGTATGGGCTTAGATCATGCGAGTCTCCAGCAATTAATATAAGGGGAAATTTCATACGCCTCAGTGTACAAAACACAACAAACATATGCAATTGTACATCATGGCGTATGAAATGTCCCTGTAGTTTTTTGATAAAAAAAATAAGCAGCGATTCAGATACTTGAGTTGATACGATAATTTTTATTTTTGTTTTTATAAAACGCGCCCCCTTTACAGGCGGAAAGGCTTAAAAGTAGTTTTTTATTTAATCTGCAATTTTCTCAAAAATTACTTATCTGTTGGTGGCATTAGAAAGCTTATGAAATCTCCTTTCCTATGAAATAAACAGATTTATATATTGCAGGAATGGAAGCGTTTTATTTAACTTTAAAGTTAAAAATTACTGAAAAACACTAAAAACTTTGTATTTTATCAATTTGAACAATTAATTTCACTTTTTATTTATTTTTATTTGACATAATAAAATTTACATCTGTTTACAGCAAGGAAATCTTATTTTCTAGGCTTAAAACTTAAATTTTTTAAGTTTAAATTTTCCCAAAAATTACTTATCAGTTCGGTACAAATTATATGTCATTGGAAAGCTTATAAAATCTGCTTTCATATAATATCTATACATTTTTATTTGCCAGGGATGGGAGAGTGTTATTTTAATTTAAAGCTAAACATTAACTAAAAATAAAAAAGGAGCTGTATTTTGTCATTTTGAACTATTTATTTCACTTTACGCATTTAATTTATTTTTATTTGGCATACTAAAGATTTCTTTTGTTTTAAGCAAGGTAAACTTATTTTCAGTTGTTCTTTAAGGATAAAAATTATGATTCCAGAACATCCAGTTAAAATATTTCGGTAATTTTTACATTTAAAGTGAAATAAAACGCTCGCATCCCTGAAAATAAAAATGTAATTACATCATTGGATAGAAGATTTTATAAGCTTTCCAATGACATATAATTTGTCCCAAACAGATAATTAATTTTTGAGAAAATCTAAATTAAAAAATTTAACTTTTAACCCTTGCAAGCTCCAAATGGGCGTGTCTGACGAAAAAAATATGGACTCAGCTTTACTATGTCAATCGTTCATAAATTTTTTATTAAAATCGGTGAGGTGCCCCTAAAATAAAGACATGTCAAATTTTGATTGACCGCAAAAAAGCGTTTTCGTTTTCATTGCAAAATAGTTTCTTTCTGATTGGAGTAACACGCACATTTTGTTCAAATTGATTAAGGTGCACCGTGCTCGGGTAGCAACTACTAGTACCCTTACAAAAAATATTTTGGTTTTTATCCATAAACTGCTCAATAATAACTATCGTTTGAGTAAGTAACGAAATTCGGGACAGACTAATATGCAGCCATCAGACTTTAAAGGCGACATTATATAGTTTAATGTAAAAGATGAATATTTTTAGGTATGGAACTATATATTTTAAATATAACTATGAATAGGTCAATATATCTTTTAATCCAAAAATAAAATATTTTTTTTTTTTTAATATTAAACTATATGTTATTATATATAATTTTGATTTGTGTTATATCTAATAATACATACGATTATATATTGATCAATAAGTAATAAGATGTAATTATATATGGCATGGTATTAAAAATTTTAGAGAAAAAAAAAAAATTGTATATATAAACATACATAAACATATGTGTTAACATATAATAGCATGCAATGACATATATACTTATATAAAATAATACATGATTATATGTAAACGCGTTTACTAGGGTTATTTAAATTGCATTTTTTCGTTTCAACTCTAAAAACATTTAAGTGATTTATTCTTATAAGTTTTAAAACGTGACGCCATTTTCATAAAGTGTTAAGAGTAGGCCAGTTTTCAACACATCATCATTGCCATCAGAAAAAAGATAACTGAAATATCTAAAGTGTTTTCCCCAAAAAATATAAAAATCTATGATGATGCACTCCAAACCAAAAAAAAAAAAATTATTTTTGACAAATCATATAAACAAAAAATAAAAAATAAAAATAAGAAAAGTTCCGCATATGTCAAAAAGAAAAGAGTACAATATTAAGTGTTTCTAAAGAAACTTTTACAATAATTTTGAAAATATCAAAAAAGAATGAACACATACATGACAAGACCAGCCATTGTGTCTACACGATTAAAAAAGAAAAAAAGTCTTACCATTTGTACATATTAAATATAAACAAATGAAATTTGAAAATTTTTATTTAAAAAAAAAAACACCAAATGATGCATGAGAAGTACTTGATCTATCCATTAAAAAAAAGAGTTAGATCATACAAAATTCCCCCCAAAAAGAAAAATGAAACTAGATTGTTTTAATTGCAGAAGACAATTGAAGTGGATTCTGTTATTTTTCTGAATTATTATTTTTTTTTTTTTATAAACTTCACACTACATTTTTGTGTGTAAATTCGGCGCATGTCATTAATATTTTTTTTGGAAGTTTTAAACATTACAAAAAATTGTGTTCCTTTATAATTTGTATGTTGTTTAGACTACAAGTATCTATGTTAGTTGTTCAAGTGGTTTGTCA
Organism: Delia radicum; assembly: GCA_021234595.1. Lineage (NCBI taxonomy): Eukaryota > Metazoa > Arthropoda > Insecta > Diptera > Anthomyiidae > Delia > Delia radicum. The sequence continues at coordinate 11,106,857 of CM037855.1, read as the reverse complement.
GCAACATTTCAAACAAAACGACAATCAACAACTAACAGCGGCAACAGCAATTTTAATTTTTTTTTTCAGAAAGAAAAAAAAACTGGTCTTTTTCTTGACACTTTATAGTTGAAGTTTCGTAGTAAAGCGTGCATTAGAGTGAAAAAAATTAAAAGAAAAAAAAACCTATAAATGAGAAAAAATTTGTTAATCATCAGCGTTTTCTACGTACTTGTGGCATTTGATGTTTATTTCGTTTGAACGTTCATTTCGTTACTTTCAAATGTTGTAATATACAAATTGCGTTGGCTGTTAAATGTTGTACTTGTGTCTTCTTGATATGAAATGTTTAATTGTAAAAAGTGTTAAAGATTTTATTTAACAATTTTTTTTATGCTTGTTTTCATACCACACACATATGATTTTTTATTTATTTCAATTTAATCATGTGTAAAAGTGTTAAAAGATATAAGATGGAAGACATGTAATTTTTGATTTTTTTTTTTTGTTTTTTATAGTAGGAGACGTTTATGGTAAACAACAAAAAAAAAAAATTTGGTGTTAAAGATCACACATGAGGTAGTAATAAAACTTATTTAACACATGATTGAAAATATTGAGTGATTTGAAACATTTTGAATTTAAATGGTTTTATAAAGGGGCTAACCGTTTTAATAAACTTTAAAAAACTAAAAATTGTATTCCATAATATAATTATTTTACATCATTAGTGTTAGATTTGGAATTATTTGCATATGTTTTACACCATGTAAACAATAGAATAAACATATTTTTTTAATAACTTTAGTTGCTAAACATTGGTATATGTTACCAAAATTAACATTTAAGTTACATTTTTAATTGTTTACATATTTTAACATTATGTCAATAATTTAAAAAATAATAATTTCGCATTATTTATTAACAAATGATGTTAAATAGCTCATATTTTATTTTTTAACAAATATGTATACATTGTTTACATAATGTCAACATATAAATATGCTGATTGCTTTCATTAAGTTTGAAGACATATTTTTGATTGTTTACCTATTATTTACTCTTTCTTATAAAACACAATTTAATACAACAATCTTTCTAAATATTTTGCTTTCGTTTTAATAAAGATTTTAAATTTGTTTCATATTATTTTTATATTAAATTTTTATTTAGAAACATTTATTAAAAACTAGTTGCTTTTTTTTAAGATTAATTATATATTTTGAATTCTTTACCTATTATTTACATTTGCTGACACACAAAAAAAAGTTATTATATAGAAAGCTTTTTTCAAAATATGTTTAAATAGAGATAAAGAACACTTAATATATGTTTTGCAATTTCAACAATACAATAAACCTTAAACCAATATAATAAATCTTATTTGAAAAACAGTTTTTGTTAAATAAGTACTCGACCGGATTTTTAAAGTTATTGATTTTGGTAGATATTGAACTGTTTAGACATTTTTTTACTTTAACATAACAATTTAATAACATTTTTTTTTATTATTTAATAATAAGTTATTTTAAAGAACTAATATTTTATTTTTACTTTACCTTACATTTACATTTACACATTGTTTACATAATGTCAACACATGAAATTGCTTATTTACAGAAGGTTTATAAACATCAGTGTCTTTTAAATATGTACTTTTAAATGTGTCGATGTTATATTTCAAATTCTTTACCTATTATTTACATACTTTTACATACTAAGAATAACATAGTTTAGTATGATTTTTTAAAGTATGTTATTTTTATAAGTTTAAATGCTGTTTTAAAATTCTTTACACACAGTTTACACAATGTAATACTTAATATATACACATTGTTTACCAAATATTGAAGTTTAAAATTTCTCATTTAGAACATATATATAAACTGCTGTGGTTTTGTGGCATATTTTGTATTGTTTACCTAATATTTACACACTTTTGCATAACAAATAATATAAAAAATATAAAAAAAAAAAATTTTTATAAGAAATGTTGATTTTAATTTAGATGATGGTTAATTTGGATTTTGAAATGTTTACATGATGTAAAAAATTTATGTTAGACATATTTAATTCTTCGTTATTTAAACGAGCTTATGATCCTTTATTTATAAATTATAATATTTATTTCCAATATTTCGTCTCCACATTGGGTGACTTTTTCAGGGAACAATTATTATAATTTGATTGATAACATTTTTGTTTTAATAATTATAAAACATATAACAAATTTTTAAAGAGGCGGGAAATCAAAAATATTTTCTGTCATTATGAAAAAAAATATCCCAGGATAAGAAGAAGCATTAATTAAAAGAAGATTAAAGAAAACTTAACATTGCTAGACATATTTTTAAAGTTAAAAATCCAAATTTTGACTATAAAATTTTAGTAATTAAAATTTAGTTATTAACCAGAAAATTTTAGTGATTAGTTATTAAATTTTTATTTGTATACATGTTATTTACATGAGGTAAAGATTTTATTAATCTTCTACTTTTATACAAAGTTTGACATAACCAATTTAAAACTATTAAAAGTTCGAAATACTAGCATCAACCTAGCTAATATATTTGATTTGCTTTATTTTTGTAAATATACGGAGGTTGAAAGCTCGTTATAAATTGAAAATAACATAAAAATAATCTCGATGTATATAAAAACAAAAAACTACTATAACTGTAAAAAATATTACTTGAGCCAGAGTAACACACTAAAATTTTTTTATATAAATAGAACATTTTTGGTCTTCAAAGTTTAGTAACGTCATGATGCTTGTTAGGAAAAGACCTAACCACGTGCTTGATTACTAAGAAGACAAGAATGGAGCAAAATTGATTATTAATAGGTTTTTTGTTAAAGTTCTGCCTATTATGGAGGCTCTAGCTTTTCTAAAACTTCGGGTTCTGATGAGATCTTTAGCCAGATCGAAATACTAGTATCAACCTAGCTAATATGTTTGATTTGCTTTATTTTTGTAAATATACGGATGGTTGAAAGCTCGTTATAAATTGAAAATAAAGTGTTTTTATTAAGCTTATGTAAATAATTGTTATCCCTAAAATGAATACAAAATTGTTTACTGTTTACTGTTTATTTTATATTTTTTAAATGTTTACCTATTATCTACAGACAGTTACATACTTAAAACAATAAAACACTTATGGTAATGAAAAACTTAACAGAAAAAATTTGCCTTTCCAATAATTAAATGCAGATTTCGAATTGTTCACATTATTTTTTACACGATGTAATTGATCACTACTGGAAGTATTTAATAATTTTTAAATCTTAATTTTGACAAGTATTATTAAAATTATTTACAACAGTTAATTTTTTATTGTTTACATATGTTTACATATTATTTCTTATCAATTCCTAACATTTGTATTTTGTCTTTGTTTTAGTCTTTAGACCTATTTAATTTTACATAATGTAAATAATAAAAATAGCCAAATTAAGAAAATCGTATTATCATCTGCAGCTTTTATATATTTTAATCTTACTCTAAGATATGTTTTAGTTTTATTTACCCATTTTTGCACATTAAAAACAACAAAAGCAAATTATAATTAAACAAATGATTTTCTGCCCCATGTATAGACATTTTGTTGATTTTTAAAACAGACTTAAAATAATATTTTGCATGTGAATTAACAAAAAAGTTTTCTTATAAGGCTGTTATAAGAATCGGTAAAATGATTTTGCATATACACTCAAAAAAAGTAAAGTCAGTAAAGTTAGTAAAAATGTTAGTTGAGTCAGCAAAATGTTTGCTGGGAGAACGCTTGCAGAGAAATTGCTAACATTAAGAGATTTGCTGAAAATCAGCGGGCTTATTCAGCAAAAGCTTTTGCTGAATTTAAGCAATTCACATTGTTATTTTCAATTAACTCCGATTTCAAGTCGAATATAACAAAAAATTGGTAATTGCCGTTCTTATTTTATTAATATTCAGCAAAACAAAATCCGCTTATTTCCGCAGTTTTTTTCTGCAAACTTTTTTTTTAACAAATTTGTAGTAGATTTTCTGCTATTTTTAAAGGTTTACAACTGTATATTAGTTTCTAGAGTATTTACTAAATTAATATCTGTAGCATGAATGAAATCGAATTACACTTGCCTATTGTAAAAAATCTTACAATTAAATTTCATGTTTGTCAAAAATACATAAAAATTCAAAAAAAAAAACAAACAAACATACAAAATGATCGATAACTTAAATATTTTTTTTTCTCTAACAATTGCTAACAATTTCAAGCCTTGTCATTACTTTGTTCAAATATTTGTTCAACAAATAAATATTAAGGTTTTTTTTTTATTAATTTTAATTGAAAGCAAATATGAGCATAACTAGTAGAAAAATATTATAAACAACAATATCCGTAAGCTATACAAATAAAAAAATTGCTTTAATTTTTATAAAATAAATCGAGTATAGAAATGCAAATATGGCAACACGACATATGTCAAAAAATTTGACACATTCACAAGCTTAAAGAGCACACAATAGCTGTGTTCGACGTACGTTAACGCGGATAACCAATTTTACCATAAACCGTTTTTAATTCCAAATTTGTGTGTAAATTGTTGTATATTCGGGTAAATTGGGTTCCCGGAGGAAACCGCGGTAACCACATCGAACAAACCTAATATGACAACAAGTACACACACAAATATTGAAAAAAACTAAAAAAAATCATACGTTTCGCTACACAAAGTGAACACAAACATTTATTTTATAAACCCTCAAAGAGACTGGAGTATTGGACATTATTTTTTTCGTTGTTCATGTTATTTATGAACGTATAAAAAAGTAATAAAATAAAATCACGCATAACTCAATCACAGCAATTATTATATTTTTGGTTAAACCCTTAAGCAGTTATTGAAATATACATTTTTTTGTATGCGAAACAAATTTAAATTACTTTAAAATCCCCTCTTAAAAAAATATATATATATATTGACATATACCAGTACAAGTACTCTACCGCATACATACACACACACCTTAATATTTTGACTTAAAGACTTCCTTTACAATAAAATACAAAAAAAAAAATTATACAAAAACAAAGCTAAATCATTTTACATAAATCTCCTCTGTACAGATTTTGATTTTCATCTTCTTCTAATACTTGTAGCACACACACACAATTGGTTCATATATGAAATTTCAAATGTCACTTTTTCTGACACTCCAATTCCACATTCGACAAATGTACGATTTATAATAGACAGACTTAAACAAAAACGCAACAAAACAATTTTAAGCAGCAAAGGGGTTTTTGATTTCGTTTCACTTATTGTTATACTAGGGCAACCAAAAATAAGCTAGAGTTTGTTTTTTATTTGAAAGTGATATAACTATTTAGACTGAATACAAGATCTCCGCATGAAATTATGAAAATGTTAAGCTATATATCGTCACCTAAAGGCAAAAAGGCCGCAACTAAACTTTTTAGATTTTTTTTTACAGGAGAGCCAAAAATAAAAAAACTTCTTGAAGTTTAGTATCTAAATTTTAGAATTATGTTTAAGAAACAAAGACGAATTTGTTTCTGAGAAAAACATGCTGAGAAAAACATTTCTGAGAAAAAAATTCACAATATATTTCTGTTACCGTTTCAAGTTTATTTACAAAGTTTTACGTAAAGTTTGTTATCAAATGAAGAATCAATTAAATCTATAGAAATATAATGTTCAACTTTCTCTATCGGTATACTTAGAACACTATGTAGGTAAAGACCACTGCAAAAGTAGTTAAAAACAAATGAAATTTCACTTAATGAAAGTATTGTCATTTGTTTTTTTTTTTTTCAATGTTCAAAAAAGGAACAACAATTGTAGTAAAAATTACCCTCATGTTAATAAGAAATAAACAAAATATATATTATTTCTTTATTTTTTAAATAACAAAAAACTAGTAGAAAAAAAAACTCATTGTAAAATCATAAAACAGTGGTATGATGTGGCTGGGTTTTTTAAATGAACTACAATGTTAGTATAAAATGTAATTTGTTCCACAAATGACTGACATTTACATTAAAAATAAAGAAACTGTATTACAACCCAAGCAATTATATATTTTAAAAGTAGAAGTTCCCTGAGTGTAGCTTAAAAAACAAACTATAGAAATATAAGTTTTAAGGTAGTATTTGAATATTGGCAGTTAAATTTAGAATTTTATTTTTTCCCTTTAAAAAAAATTGTCCAATAATTTCCATAAATTTTTTTACAAAAAGAATTTGTTTAAATATAAAATTATTTTAATTGATTTTACAAGCACAAGAAACATTCCAATATAAAAAACATACAAAACGTTTAAATTTCAAAACCAAAGCAAAAAATTTGTTTTTTTAACCGTTTTTCCCGTTAAATATTAAAGGTTGTTTTAAAGAACTTTCTGTTGTTTTTACTACTTATATCGGTTGTTTAAAAAAGGTTTAAAAATAAATAACAATATGGGTTGAATATAATGGAAAATCAGTAGACCTTACTTTAATTGTATTTTCAGTTAATTGAATAGATATTTTATATAGTTTTTAACGTAATAATATTGTGAGTGCACTTTTTAAGTAATATAGTTAACGCGTCTTGTAATTGATTTTTCTGGAACCAAAAAACCGTAACTGCAATAAAAAAGTTTATGCAAAATATAAAAAGACTTAAGATAAAATACTGCTTTTCGACAGTAATTAAAAAACATTGTATTTTTATATATTTATTGTGAGTATTTTTAAAACAAACGCATTTAAAATTAATAGTTCCGAGAAAATGAAATAAAATTGAATTGGTTAAACAAAACTCATTAAGTAAAAATGGAAAAACTGTACGACTATATTGAAATGGCAGTTGCGGTCTTTTGATTTTCATTACTAAAATTGGTGTTTTAGAACATGAAATGTGCCAAATTTTGTGCGAAGGTATATACTGGTCGCATTCAATTAAAACTCAATTTAAATTTTTTTATTATATACAACCTTTTGGATATTAGGTAACGACATCCAGTAAATTTCGTGTTTATAGAAGCAGGATAAAACAAATGCGATGATATAAGTGCTTACTATTACATAATACTGAGAAGCAGCAAAAGAAACGAATAATTTTCGTATAAAAATGAACAAACACAAATTTTTAGCTTTTTTTCAATTTATAACGAGCTTTCAACCTCCGTATATTTACAAAAAGTTACTAGTATCTAGGTTGATACTAGTATTTCGATCTGGCTAAAGATCTCATCAGAACCCGAAGTTTGAGAAAAGCTAGAGCTTCCATAATATGCAGAACTTTAACAAAAAACCTATTAATAATCAATTTTGCTCCATTCTTGTATTCTTAGTAATCAAGCATGTGGTTAGGTCTTTTCCTAACAAGCATCATGACGTTACTAAACTTTGAAGACTAAAAATGTTCTATTTATATAAAAAATTTTTAGTTTGTACTCTGGCTCAAGTAATTTTTTACAGTTATATTAGTTTTTTGTTTTTATATACATCGAGATTATTTTTTATGTATTTTCAATTTATAGCGAGATTTATGTATTCCCTAACTTTATGTATTCCCTTATAAGGATGCAGGTTGTAATGCAGAAAGTTTCATATCGGGGATTATAAATCTGTGCCAATTTTCCCGAGTGATTTCCGTTTGTGTTTGGGGTTTTGGAGTATGTAATAAAAAATAATTAATAATTTAACTGTTTCTGAAGAGCTATCACGTGGATCGGTAAAAAATAAAATGATTATATTATATGTCAAAAACTTTAACAACAAAAAATTTATTTCTGTAGAATTTTATGTAAAATAAATCATGTATTTATATTCATTTAATCTTAATAATGTAGACATGAAATATAATTCCACTGGAAGCCATGAAATCACACATTTTTATAAGCGCTAAAATCAGCGCTTATTTTGTCGAAAAGTAATACTTCCAAGTAAGAATTCGCCATATAAAATCATGGCATATGTAAGCAGGTTTGTAAAGGATTCCTTTTGGGCTTGCTTCCTTACAAAGCTGCTTGCATTTAAGCAGCGTTTTTTTACTGGATATGCTAGAGTTTTTTAAGCTTATTTTTTAGCTGTTTGCTTTTAGAGTTTTTTTTTTTTTGGTTGCCCTAGTTATTACGAATATTTAATTTTTTTCTCTACAATATTTTTTAACTTTATTATATTGAAATTTGACTGACACCTTTAGTTGTTTTTTTTTGTATAATTTTTTCCACTTTTTTTTTTTTCTTTACCACATGTAATACAGATTTATGTGTCTTATTAAGCTGGTCTTAACGTTTAGTGTTTAGAGTAAAGTATGTATAGAAACAAAAAAAAAATAAAAATAAATATCGTCAAAGTAACGCCTTTTGGTGTTTCATATTAAATCGCTCTAGACAATGACATAATAATGTCGAAAAATAACAAAACATTTTAACAAATGAAATGAAAATGCCAGAAATAACGTTAAGATATTAAAGTGTGAAATTGGTGGGTGGATTTTATTAATAATAATAATATTAGATATCAAATTTAAATGGGAAATCATAAAAATATTAAATAATAGTGGTATTAATGAGCTCGAAATAGTGTGTGGCCAGTATTTAGCTGGTGATTATAAAAAGTTTCAATTAAAACATTAGAAAAGTGGGGAAGAAATAGCTAAAAAAAACAGCTTAAAGAGTTACAACTTTAACAAGCTGGCAAATATGTGGGCAGATATGTCATGAAAGTTCAATAAATTTTTAATTATTTACACCTATTTTTTTTTTTATTTTATCCAAAAAGAAAGCAAGAACCTTTTTTTGTCGACGTAGAAGCTTTTGCATTGCATTCATCTTTGTTTTGTAGACAATATGCGTTGAATATTTTTTCTAGTGTACATACACTGCGTTGCATAATTATAATTACAAACGATTTTTCCTATTTTTTTTAATATTACAAAAAATTTTTAAAACTCTTATTAAGTAAAATTTAAGAGAATACTTAATTGATTTAACAGTAGAATTGTGTAGTAACATTTTGTTAGTATTTCATACCCAGCAAAAAATAACCTGTATTTGGTAAGCAGTAACTGCATTTTATGCTTCCAAAATAGCAATTACGGAAGGCATTCCGTAGTGCTTCCCAAAATGCGTTCTTGAAGCAATAAAGAATGCATACCATGAATCATTAATGTTGTCAACATACAAAAAGCGCTTCTTATTGCCTAAGAAGGCATGAATTTATTGCTTCTTAGAGCACATGAAGAAGCGTTTTTCACCTGCTTAAAGAGACATACCAAGTGGGACATCGTGAACAAAAATCATGCTTCTTTATATGCTTGGAAGCGCTTTGTAATTAAATAATGCCTTCCGGAAGCGCTTCTGTGGTAAGCACAATTTTTGCTGGGTAACTATTAATACATATACCGGTAAACAAATAAAACAAATAAGGAAAAATTAAAAAATATTTTTGTTTTTTATGCAATTTTAATCAGAGCCGCGTGGTTCATATCTAAGGGATTTTGAAAAAGAGTAAATTTCAGCCTATTTAAGAAGTGGCTTATGTTTTCGGGAAAAAACAAAACGTGCAAATGTGGTTGTCACAAATTTTGAAAGCAATCCAAGTGCTTAAAAATAAAACAAGAGGCCCGAAAAAAACAAACTTTCTGATCCGGACCGTAGTGCCATCCAACTGTGCCAACAACTCAATAAAAAGTCTCAATCCGATAGTCGATGAAATATAACAAAATCAACCAAAAGTACGCTTTTAAAGGATTCCCAGAGAATAAGAGAGTTATGGCTTAAAGCTGATATCTGTGTCAATGTTATTACTCCTGCCACAAACTGCTCGACTTGAATTCGCTAAAAGGAATTTACAAACCAACTGGAAAAGGAAAGTCAATAATCGCTATTGTGTGTAGGGCTGTTTAAACATACATTTCTTTTAAAGGTGATTTCTTCTGATGCATAAAAGTTCGATCCAAATGGTTTTTGTTACAACGGTATGGTTGATTTGGCATATCCGAATTGGATGATTTGGCATAACGAATCTTCTAAAATGAATTCATTGCAATACTAGAAGAGAAATTGGAACCATTTATATAAAATAGCAATGAAGAAGGATTCATTTTCCAACAAGAAAATGGCTCGGTACATGCAAGTTGTCTGACGATAGATTGGCTATCATCAAAAAATTTAAGAGTATTTCAATGGCCCGCATGTTATCCGGATCAAAAGCTACTTTGATAATATTTGGAGAGAATTAACCTGTCGAGTTTACGCAGAAAACTGTCAATATGAAAGCGTTTTTCATCCAAACACTAAGAATAATATGTAGGTAAAGACCACTGCAAATGTGAAATGAAATTTCACTTAAGGAAAGAACGACTTACATTTCATTAAATTCAACTAACATTGTCACCTCTTTTTTTAATGTTCAAAAATTACTGACAATTGTAGTAAAAATTAACCACATATGCAGTAAAAAATAAACAAACATTTATTTTTTTAAATAACCAAAAACGAATGTAAAAAATTAATGTAAAATCATAAAACAGTCATTAATGTGATTTGTTTTTTTTTAATGAACTACAAGGTAGTAAAAAATTTAATTTGTTCTACAATGACTGACATTTGACATTAAAAATAAAGAAACTGCATTACACCCTAAACAACTACATATTTTTAAAGCAGAAGTTCGCCCTAGTGAAAGAAGCAGTTATTGATGTGTGGAGATCAGATTTGTCAGATTGTATGTCTAATCGAATTTTCGATTTGATTAAAAAAAGGAGGCCTCACCCACTATTAAAACTGCTGCATTGAACTATTTTTCTTCAAGTTTTGTAAATTCTGATAAATTATGTTAAATGTATTAATAGTTATGAAACAGTACACTGGGTTTAACAAGTTTGAGTTTGTTATTCGTTTTTAAATAGTGAAATAAAAAGTAATTGTATTGATTTTTTGTTAAATATTAATTTTAAATTGGTTTCACATTTATGCCGGTTAAACTTTTCTACTTTTTTTTGTTTAGCTTGCCAAATTTAGTGAAATTAATGTGTAATTTTAGTTTTGCAACGCAGGGTAGTACGTATGCATGTTATTATTAATATCACTGTTAATAATACGTATACGCACTATGTAAGCTAAAGGGTCCACCAAATAACTTTTTTTTTTTTGAACTCCTGAACCAATTGGACTTTGTATGGCGTCATAATAAGGTCTTTATGCAAAATTCGTCTCAATGATGTCTCCGAAATATTCAATTGTTGAGAACGACGGTGAATTGATGTTGATGGCGCTTCACGCACACTTTCTGCCACAGCAGCAATATTGTCGGGTGTACGCACTGTTTTTGGCTTTTCACGCTTTGCTTTATCGATGAGGATGCCACTTTCTTTAATTTTTTTCACAAGATAACGAACATACGGACCATATTCGTTCAGCGGAAGGATAAAACAAATTATCTGTCAAATCAGACATGAGCTAAGTGTTACCATTCACGAAATAAGCACTAGTTGAAAAAAAAAGTTAGATGGCGGACCCTTTATAAGAAATATTTAAATTTTAATTGAATATTGGCAATACACAACACTCAACGACCAATTAAAAAAACGTGGATAATTTTTTCAGAAAATTTTTTTTCAACATCTTTTTTTCTACAATTTTTTTCCGCTAATTTTTGTATAGGTATTGAGGAATCGGATACTCTTGATGTTCTGGGCATGAGAATACAGTGTGATGTCCGTTGGAATAAGCACGTATTCAAGTGTCGAAAGAGGCATTCAAGTGTCTCGGTTTTCTAAACGGTGCAAGACGTACTTCACTCCATCCGATCTCCTTACTATTTATACCAGCTATATCCGGCCAAAAATGGAATACAACTCTCATATATGGGCAGGGGCTCCATTGTCTATTCTGAAGCTTCTGGACCGTGTTCAGGGAGGGCGGTTGAAGCTTATCAATGACAGTAGTGTATCCAACTCTATTGATTCATTGGAGCATCGTCGGAATGTGGGTTGTGTGACACTTTTCTATCGATATTACCATGGGAGATGCTCATCTGAGATAAGTGAACTTATTCCACGAGCCGAGTTTTTATTCGTTATACTCGCTTATCTAGTAGAGCACATTCCGTTTTGTAGTTGATTGGTCCTGTGTTTCGCACAAACGCATTACAGAGAAAATTCGTTTTTTAGTCGAACGATTCGTATGTGGAACAAACTTCCCGCAGAAGTCTTCCCTGTACTTACAATTTAGAAAAATTTAAATCAAATATCCACAAACACTACTCCTCTTTCCTCCTTCCCATACCTTATTTTCCTGATCAATACAATGCACTGCATGAGTAGGGGGCATCCCCTGAGTATTGGTTAAATTATAAAAAAAAAAAAAAAAAAAAAAGAGCGGCTTTTAAAATTACACTTAAATTATGTGAACAAGATGTGTCTTCTTGAAACAAAAAATTAAAAAAAGATGATTTTTATCTTTTCCAATATTTCATTCCATACAGTAGTTAAAGATGATGGTAATTGACATAAAAAATAAAATATCAAAAAACACTTATCAATTGCTGACCATATTTTTGTTCTCAACATTCTTTTCCTTTAATGGTGGATACTGCTACTTGAACGTTACGAATGAAAAAAGAAACCTGAATTATTTTAACAATAATAAAAAGAATTTAGTTATTTTTATTTTTTTTTTTTTTTTTTTGTTTACGTATATTGGTAACAAAAATAAACAGTAGTTTGTTATCTTATGCAAATTT